>PVJA010014660.1:0-47017 GCA_004027025.1 Myocastor coypus | reverse complement strand
ACACACACACACACACACACACACACACACACACACACACACACACATGCACACGGGAACAGTATGGACCAACCGCTATGAATACAGAGACTAGAATTTCTGACCAAATGTTAGCAAGTAGAATTCAGTAATATATCAAAAGCATTATACATCATGACTAAGTAGGATTTATTCCAGGGATCCAAGGTTGGCTCAATATTTGAAAATCAATACATCTAATCCCTTATGTTAACAGGCTGAGAAACAAAGATCACACAGTCATGTCAATCAATGCAGAAAAACTATTTAGGATAAGTCTTAGAAAAAAAGTAAGATTAATATGAATTTCTGTCGATGGCCACAGCACCCTAAGCGCTCCCAATCTCATCTAATGTGAATTCCTCAATCTTCCAAGTAACATCTACCAAAAACCTGTGGGGAACAAGTTCCTTAATGATTTAAGACTAAAACACTTTCCTAAGAAAGACTGATTACAAGTTAATAAAATCTGGGGGCTAGGGAGACAGCTCAGTAAAATAAGCGCTTGCCTGGCAAGCACAAGGTCCTGAGTTCAATCCCTGGTACCGCAAAAAAAAAAAAAAAAAAAAAAAGGTAATAGAATCCATTCTCTCCATTCCTACTAAAGTCATGCTAGAAGTCTGCCTGACATTGTCCTTCAAGGAGCGCAGAGATCCAAATGGAAGAAATGAATTTACCCCTCTTTGCAATGATATAGAACCACAAGAGAAAACCTTATAGGATTACTAAGGGAGTTCACAAGATCAATGAACACCAGATTCAAATATCAACTGTATGGGGCCAGCAAGATAGCTCAGCAGACTAATCACCTGCTTAGGCAAGTTCAGGGACTGGGGTTTGATCCCCGGCACCACATGCTGCACCAGCCCTGGCCCAGGTGCAATGAGCTGGCCCCTGAGATCAGGCATGGTGGTGCTCACCTGTAATTCCAGTGCTGGGGAGGCTAAAAACATGAGGATCACTGTGAATCCAACTACATAATGAGACTCTGTACCAAATATATGTATTAAAAAATGAACTGTATGAATAGATAAAGAAAATGTGATATTTATACACAAAGGAGTACTACTCTGCCACTTAAAGCAAAATAAGTTTATATCATTTATAGGAAAATGAGTGCACCCTGAGACCATAATGTTAAGTAAAGTGAACCAAACACACAAGCTAAAATACTGCATGGTTTCTCTTATCTATGGAATCCAGTACAGTATGTTAAGGGCAGTGCAAGAGAAAAGACAGCCACCAGGAGGAAGGGCCAGGATGGCCAATGGATCTAAAAATGTACCTTGATCTAATATAATTGTTCTCTGTGCTTTCTATGCTTCTTGGTATGCTAGCGTGACTGTTAACCTGTGTTCATGATGATAATTAACTTAATAAAGTCTTCAAAATACATAAATAAGTCGCATCCTGGCCAAAAATATCCATTGCAATCATATAGCCTAGCAATGAATAATAGAATTTAAAATGCATACAGTTGCCACAGTGAAGCTAACAAAAATATCCATTACCATGTACTATGATATTTTTGCACCACAGGAACAGTTAAGACATTTTCTCTTAGAAAATTTCAAGTATAAGGGGCAGCAGTATAGCTCAGTGGATTAAGCCCTTGCTTAGGGAAGCTCAGGGGCCAGGGTTCGGTTCCTGGCTCTACTTGCCACACCAGCCCCACTCTCGAGTGTGCTGAGCAGGCGATGGAGTCTGGGTGTGGTGGCACACACCTGTAATCCCAGCACTTGGAAGGTACAAGCAGGAGGATCACTATGAGTCAGTAGTGAGACCCTGTACAAAAAAAAAAAGAAAGAAAGAAAGAAAAAAAAAATCTCAAATATACATTTTCATTAGCTAGAGTCAACACTTCAGTATATACATATGTAAGGGCATCCAGTTGCACATCTGAAGTGCTTGCAAAGTTTTTATTGAAATTATTTTTTGTTGTTGTTGTTTCTTGTTTTGTTTTTGTTTTTGTCTTTGGTGGTGGTACTGAGGATTGAACCCAGGACCTTGCACTTGCCAGGCAGGCGGCGCTTATTCTACTGAGCTATCTCCCCTGCTTTGCAAAGCTTTTAATCAGTTATACCTAGGTAGCACTGGTTTAAAATAGCATTTACAATCACTAAAAACTATATATACTTAATCATAAGTATAAAAACATTTAGAACCAGAAATACAAGTCAGCTGCGTAGCACCTGCCTGACAAGCCTGAGGCCATGAGTCCAATTTCCTGTACCAATAAAACCCAGTAATCTATATAGGACTTATACACTAAAAAGTGCATGACACAGGGCTACAGAGATAGCTCAGTAGACTAAGTGCTTGCCTGGCAAGTGCAAGGGCCCAAGTTTGATCCCTGGTCTCGCAAAAAAAAAAAAAAAAAAAAAAAAAAAAAAAAAAAAAAAAAAAAAAAAAAAAAAAAAAAAAAAAAAAAAAAAAAAAAAAAAAAAAAAAAAAAAAAAAAAAAAAAAAAAAAAAACCTGCACAACGCAGATGAAAGAAATCAAAGCTCTAAATAAAATGAAGAGACATACAATGTTCATGAATAGGAAGACTCAGCAGTAAAGCCGCCATTTTCTCCTAAACTGATATGCACATTTGACACAATTTCTATGAAATCCCAGCAAAATTATTTTGTAGATGTTGATAAGATTCTTTTAAAGTTGATTCTGAGGGCCCGGCAGGATGGCTCAGTGGTCTAAAGCGCCTGCTTGGGAAAGCTTGGGCGGCTTTAGGGACCGCGGTTCGATCCCCGGCACCACATGCTGCGCCAGCCCTGCCCTCGGGGTGGGCTGAGCCGGCCATAAAAATGAGTGAATAAACAAAGGTTCTGAAACAAGAAAAAAATAAAAAAATTAAATAAAAAAAAAGTTGATTCTGAAATTCAAAAGAAATTGAGTCAAGAAAACAATTTTCCTGGCAAACATAAGGGCCTGAGTTCAATCCCTGGTTCTGAAAAAAAAAAAAAATTTTTTTATTAAAAACAAATTTACAGGAGGAGGCATCAGTCCACCCAGCTTCTAAACTTGTTATGACACTAGAGTTGTCAAGACTGTGCAGGACTGCTAAACACACATACTTCATTACCCCAAGTCAGAGAACCCCAAAGGAGGCAACCACAAATATACACAACTGTTTTTTGTTGAAGGTACAAAAGCAATTAAGTTGTGGGAAAATTGCTCATGTGACAAATGGTATGGAGCAGTTAGTTGGGCAGCCATAGACTTTTTTAAGAAGAAATCACAGGAACTTTGTTCTTTATTTTAAAAAAATTAACTGAAAGGGCCAGTAAGATAGTTCAGTGGACTAAGTGCCTACTTTGTCAAGCACAGGGACCAGGGTTCCATCCCTGATTTCCCATGCCACGCCAGTCCTGCCCCTGGGATGCACTGAGCCGGTCACCCCGTCGGGGTGTGGTGGCACACACCTGTAATCCCAGAGCTGGGGAGGAAGAAAACAGGAGGATATCTACAAGTCCAAGTTGCATAGTAAGACCCTGTACCAAATACATAAATGGAAAAAATAAAAAATGGAAAACAACATGAATCAAAAATTAAAACATAAAGCTATCAAATATCTAGGAAAAGATAGAATATCCCCACCATCTGGGGCTAGACAGGGGGTTCTTTCTGATTTTTTAATGTATTTAGTACAGGGTCTCCCTGCACAGATCGGACTCATACTGATCCTCCTATTCTCAGGCTCCCAAGTGCTAGGATTACAGGCGCACACTACCACACCCAGTCTCAGAGCGCCCTGGGGCAGGGCTGGCACAGCACCGAGGATCAAACCTCAGGTCCTGTGTCTGCCTAAGCAGGAGCTTGAATCCACTGAGCTATCTGGCTGACTCTGGGCCAAGAGTTCTTAAAGTTGGTATCAATGGAACAATCTATAAAGAGAAAAAAAAAAAAAAAAAAAACACTAAATTGGACTTTATCAGAATTAAAAACTTGTGCTCTGTGAAAAATCCTTCAAGAGGATTAAAAGCCAAGCTACAGGGAAAGTATTTGCAAACCACATACCTGAGAAGGAACTCCCGGATTGCTACAGTAAAAAACAAACAAGTCTTCCATAAAGTCCACCTCCTGCGTCTAAGGATGTGACCCCTCTAGGCATTTCATGTAAAGGGAATCGCTGCTGTGATGTTAGCATTTCTACCTAGATGGCTCTCCCAAAAACCTCTTGTGCCCATAGTGGGGCTTTCTGGAGATAAAAGGACCACAGGACATGATATTCGCCTGTGGATGGGCTGTGTCACATTGGGAGATGGAGCCTGGACAGAAAATGTGGGTGTTGCTGGGGGTGTGGCCAGTGATGGAGGGATTCTCTGGGGGTGTGGTCAGAGACCGTGGGGGTTTTGGGGGGCATGGCCAGAGAGTTCTCTGGGGGCGTGGCCAGAGACGGTGGGTGTTGCTGGGGGCGTGGCCTGGCTGGCTCTTCTCTTTCTCCCCTCTGATGTCACTCTCTGTTTCCTGCCTGCCCCCTGTGGACTGTTTCCCCTCTCCCACGCCCTCTGCCATGCCACCCTGCCTTGGTGCCAGCTAGCTATGGACTCAAACCTCTACACCCTGAGTCAAAATACACCTCTCCTTCTTACATTGTGAGTGTCAGGTATTTTGCCCAGAATGGAAGAAAATAACTAAGACGTAGGATGCACAAATGCTTCACCTTGGTCCTCTGTGCCTCGTTCAGGTCATTAGCTCCCTGTCTCCAGGTCTCTACACTGCAGCAAATGCCGGAAGCTCCTTCTTTTTCTGGGGTGAGTTGTACTCACCAAGCAGATCTGGACTTGAATTAGGAACCGCCAGCCCTTGCGTTATCCTGCCCTGTTCTAGGTGCACAGTGCAAATTTGTATAGATGGAGGCTGCAGAGGTACCCAAGGTCAATGAGGAGGATAAAAACAGACTAGGATTTGGGAAAGACACAGCTATAAGAGGACAGGTGAGCCCAGCCAGACTGGCATGGGGCCTGGCTCTAAGACTAGAATGGGGCCTGGCTGGAATGTAGGGCACCTAGCAGGTGGACGGAAGGAGGAGCAGGTTGAAACTCCAGGAGTGGGGTCCCCCAGGGTTACAAGTTGCGTGATTCAACCTGCAATTCGTCTGGCTGCCTGGTTTGATGCCTACAGGCATGCATATGCCACTGGTATGTCAAGGTCCAAAAGAGGTTTAAGTACTTCCTACAAAACCTCTTCCCTTCTCATTGATGTGGTGCTTTGGAAAGTACAGAGCCCACAACCCCCCGCTGTGGGCGAGAAGAGCCGCAACGTCTGCTGTGGACAGCAGAGGACAGGAGGGGCCGTCCCTGTCCTTGAGAGGATCAATTCCAAAGCGATTCCACCCTGCCACCTCGAGGAGTCAGCCCTTCCAAAGAAAATCAGCCTTTCATAAAATGTCTTGGAAATCTAGCGAGGAAAGAGTGTGTGTCTCCCTCAGATAACGCCGCTGCATTGGAGGCATTTAAACAAACCAGCAGGCTGCAGGACAAGAAACGCCCACTGAGGCAGAGCCTGAAAGGCAGTGGGGGGGGGCCGCAGGAAGTGGGGGGTGCCTGCGCTTCCTCAGTGGCAGAGCCCAACGTCCTTGAAGGACCTCCAGCAGCAGCAGATGCTGGTAAGATCCAGGCTCTTCTGCAAGCCTCGTCCCTGGAGCTCACACCCTGTAGCTTGCACCATTTGGAAATTTCTCAGGCAATACTAGGATGCCACAGTGGTACCCCTGATTCACTTTCTCCTGAGGGTCAGTGCTGCCCATGGTGACCCCCGCTGTCCATGCCAAAGTGCCGAGCCCCAGGAGATGACTCCGAGCGGATTTTCCAGTCCTTCCCACAGCCACATCAAGGGCAACAGAGACAGATACTGACGGGTCCAAGACGGAGGTGCAGAATTGACAGGTCTGTGTCTCTGAGAAAGAGGCTGTGAGTCCCCAACCCCTCAGACCCTGGGGAATGACTAAGAGCCCTACTCCACCTCAAAGGAGGCAGAAGGGCTCTGAGGAGACTCCCACAGAGTATGATGTGTGTCCCCAAGAGTTTTCAGGACACAGACTGCAAAGCCAGCTTCCCATGACTGCAGTCAGTGTGGATACCGTTAGCTGAAGGAGAGGAGGGCTGGGGGGGTGATGTCCCTGCCACTAACCATGCTGTGCGTCTCCTGGGGATTGGGGGGGGACAGGGTGGTAAGGATAATGACCTGGCCTCTTCAATGAGATTCTCCCGGAAGTAGTATCTGAGGCATGACAGATCAGAACTCCCAAATGCCTGAGGGAAATGGGTGGCCCTGAGGCCACCGTGGAACCACTGAGGCAGGTGAAGCATGCCCCTGGCTGGGTGACATGGTCAGGACCTGGTGCTCGGAATAAAGGCTCAAACCAGGACTGGACCTAGGTCTTGGCAGGCAGGCTGCTCCTCAGCTTGTCCCAGAGCGGCTCCGCAGGGCTGTGAGGCAGCCAAGCGCAGCGAGTATTGTAGATTGCGCAATGATGCCCTACACCATACTCTGGAGTTCTAGCGCCCAGGGGCCCAGAACACGACCTTGTCTAGAAATGGAGTCTTTGCAGATGTAGTTAAGAATGAAAGGTGGTCTGGCCTGGCTGGGATGCTGCCGCTACAAACCAAGGGAGCTGGAGGGAGAGACTGGGGTCAGCCTTTCCTCGGTGCCTGCAGAGAGGGTCGGCCCCAGGAAGCACCTGCATCCCCGACATGTGGCCTTCAGAACTGGGTGAAATCAAGTTCTGCTGCTGGAGGCACTGGGTCGGTAGAACTGTTGCAGGAGCCCTTGCAGAGGGCTCCAGTAGGTAATTTCACATTGCCTTGCCTCCTAGAGCTTATGTTCTATGTACCTGCCCCACTGGCTGGTAGGCAGTCAGTTCTGCTCTGGGAAGAAATAAGCAAGGGAGGATGGATGGGTGATGGATGGATGAAAGGATGGATAGATTGATAGATGATAGATAGATAGATGATGGACAGAAGGATGGATGGATGGATAGATGGATGGTGGATAAATGGATGGATGGATGGATGATGGATGAAAGGATAGATAGGTAGATAGATAGACAGACAGATAATGGACAGAAGGATGGATGGATGAATGGATGGATGGCGGATAAATGGATGGATGGATGGATGATGGATGAAAGGATAGATAGGTAGATAGATAGATAGACAGACAGATAATGGACAGAAGGATGGATGGATGAATGGATGGATGGCGGATAAATGGATGGATGGATGGTGGGTGAAAGGATAGATAGATAGATAGATAGACAGACAATGGACAGAAGCATGGATGAATGGTAAATATGGGATGACTACATGAACAACGGGTGGGTGACTGTATAAATGGATGAATCAATACATGTAGGCAGGTGAACGGATGAATGACTGTGTGAGCAAGCACTCAGGGAGCCACCTGGCACTACTGGGAGCCTGCACACTGTAGGAGCAGCACACACCTGCACCCAGAAACACCTGGAGAGGAGTGGACACACCGCACTCTGCAGGGCCAAGATCAATGTATCTCGACAGCCAGGAAAAGACAGGCCATCTTCTATCACGCTGCCCCAACTGTCCTGACTGACGGCCACGCCCATCTGTGTTGCTTTATTCCCTGTCCATTTTTAATACTTGCAAATAACAAAGGCTTGCACAGAAGAAATCTCGAAGAGTTTGTTGCAGTGGGGGCTCGAACTCATGCCCTGGGAGTGGACAGGGGCTGCTTCCAAGGAGGACAATGGTCCAAGGAACCTGCCGGCCAGACTAGATGAGCAAGCAGGAGGCAGCAGCCTTTACACATCACCTCTGCAGTGGGTGCTGCTCTTTGGGCCTGAGAGCTATGGACAGCCCACAGGTACTAGACCAAACTGAGGCCCTAGGGATACAAGCATCTGCGGAAACTCAGGTCCCAACTTCACAGGGAGAAGTAGTCTCAGCCGGAACAGCCTTGAGCACCAGGCAGGGTGAGTGCTCACCAAGGTCAGCTCAGAGTCATCCCTTCCCCTGGGCCATGACCCTAGGCCTGCCTGGAAGCCCCAGGGCTCAAACAGGAGGACTATGCGGAAAGCTCAGGAGGGATCCAAGCAGCTGGCCGGGCAGGTGCCAAGCCTGCCTTTCCCGGCAGAACTGGGACCCTGCGCTGCCACCCTCAGAGCAGGCACAACCTGCAGAGCCCAGAAGCTCCTGAATAAATCCAGCCCAGGCTGTCACCGCCAGGCTGCCCAGGAGGCACCAAATGCTCAGTGCACCGGTCCCAGGGCTGAGGTCACCTGGGTTTCTCTCCCCTCCAAAAGTAATAATTCTCACAAAGAATCCTTAGGGCGATGAGAAATCTCCAGAAGCCACTGCCAAAAGACGCCGTTACTTAATCTACGCCTTTCTGAAGCTCTGGAGTCATTTGGCTGGGCGTCTGGGGCAATCTGTGCCAGCACGGCCCCAGCTAATAAGTAATTAGAAGATAATTAACATTTGTAACATACAATGGAAACATCTGGACCTACTGACTTATTAAAACCTAGAAATTTGATTAATCAATTGTGGAGGGAGATGAAAAAGATGCTTGGGGTGAGGGTAGGCTTTGCGCAGCACATGTTCCCAGACCACCACACTCCTGCCCCCCAAGTTGTCCCCACACAGATGTGGGCTGGGGGGAAGCAGAGACCCAGCCCTGGCTCTGACCAAGACCCTCCTGAGAGAGCCAGGGCTTTGGGCACGACGCCATCAGCCTCCCCGCATCGTGCATCACGTGCTCCCGCGCTCCAGCCTGGAACTTGAGGCGAGAAGGTGCCTGAGAGCCAGCTCGTGCCCCCAGCTGTGCCTGAGAGCCAGCCCGTGCCCCCAGCTCAATGCCTGGCCCTCTCAGCCTCCGCACCCCACTTTATCTTCCCTGCAGCAGGGCAAACGAGAGATGTGTGGGCGCCCACAGATCTGATGAGGCCGAACTTGCTCCCAAGTGCCTTGGGCTCCAGCCAAACATTAGGATGCTGCTCTAGCGACTAATCATCCTCCCTCGGACAGGAGGGAGCTCAAATAAAAATCCTGGAGTCCCTGTGAACACGGGCAAAAGCCAATTAGGGCTGCAGTAATTCTCTCCAGTGGAGCTGAGGAGAGTGGAACACTTAGGGCAGCTCGCTGAATGTCACACGAAGCCAGCCAGAAGCCTAAGGCCAACGAGCCTCCACTTCTCTTCAGGGAGGAACCTGAAGAGAAATGCTCCAGAGGACACAACGGAGAGACTCCCACACAAGGGAGCCCCTCCTCCCAGTGGCCGAGTCTGCACTTCCCGCTCTGGCTGGGGTTCAGTCATGTGACTCTAGGTGGACCTCGGCCTTAGAGTTTCAGTTCTGGGGCCACACTGATTGGTTGGGGAGGTGGGCAAATGATGTGAGTGAAGCTGAGGAGAGCCAATGAGAGGCCTGCCCTGAGATTCCCCCCCCCCCCCCCCCGCAGCCTGGGTTAGACATCTGTGCGTGTCTGCGTGAAAGATCAGGAAAAACAAAACCAGGAGGAGCCTAGGGACACCCTTCAGTCCTCTGCAGCGGGCCTAAAGAGACAAAGCTAACCCCAGAGAGGCAGAGGATGGAGTCATGCTTCGGAAGCCACAGCATGACTAAGCCCACCCCATGGAGAGAAAAAAGAAAGAAAGAGAGAAAGAGAGAGAGAGAGAGAAAGAAAGAAAGAAAGAAAGAAAGAAAGAAAGAAAGAAAGAAAGAAAGAAAGAAAGAAAGAAAGAAAGAAAGAAAGAGTGGATCCTCAAGGCTGTCAGTGACTTGTAGCCAGTTCAGAAGAACAAATGTGCAGGGAAGGTTAGGGCTAGGGTTAGGGCTAGGGTTAGGTTTAGCAGGGAAGGTTTCGTCTACTTAGAAAATGAAACCATTTTAAATACTTTCAAGGTACCCCGTGCCCGACCTCCCCTGCACACGGCCCACTGGGGTTCTCAGCAGAAATCCTCTTCCTCGACCCTCAGCAAGTTTCTCAAAAGATTCCTCTCAAGTGGCTTTCTATCCAGGCCATGTGTGTGAGCAGAGCCACACAGGGCTTCTCTGGAGGCACTAGAAGGTGTCCTGTGAAGGGACTCCAGGACTCGGGGAGTGAGGACACCCCCTGCTGCGGGCCTGGCCGCACCCACCCGGGTCTCGCACATGGAGAACCCGACTGGTGAACTGAGCACACACCCTGGAGCCAAGCGACCCGCCATGCTCTCTCAGCCCTGAGCCCTGCCCTCTGCCCCTGACACAGAATGAGACAGACACAGGCCTTCCGGGTTCACAGATCTGCGACCCTTCTGCCCCTGCTGTGGGACTTAGCTGTATCAGGACCCCTGCACTGGCCTCTCTCCTGGGTCCCGCCCCCCACATTCAATCACTACGCAACAGGCTGAGTCACTCCTGCAGCCCCTCCCTGAGCCAACCAGATAGGCAGGAAAACTCCAGAGTGGCATGGGGCGCAGCTCAGCCAGCCCTGCAGGGAAACTCAGTTACTTAGGGCCATGAACCTACCAGGCAACCAATTTGCGGAGAACTTGTCCTTAACTTGTGCCACCAGCAAGGTCCGCGTGGGCAATTTGGGTCTATCAGCCTTTAAATTACAGGCGGCCGCATCCCTCCGTCAGCACTGCTGCAGCTGAGACGGAGCGGCTCGGGGCTGAGTGACAGTTCCAATAAATGCGTTCCTGCCAGGAAAATAGCATTACCACGCCAAGGTAGTTCGGAGAGTGTTGAACTTCGGGAAGAAATAAAATAAAAGTAAAATGACTCTGGCACTCCTGGGTACTCCGTCATCATTGCCAGATGCAGTGGGGAGGAAAGGAACCTGTCGGCAGATAAGCATCTCATTGTCCGCCCCTGCCGCCGCCCTTGCCGCCCCCGCCGCCGCCGCAGGGCGGGCGCTGCGCACACTCAGCAGCAGCCGGTCTCAGAGCTGGGCTCTGACACAGGAGAAACCTTCAGCCAGCAAGGACAGCCCTGAGGGTCATCTCGGGCAGCCTCCTCCCCCCCAGCCAGGGAAACCGAGGTCAAGGTCGTGCCCTGGATCAGGCTGATGGTCCAGAAGGGGTTCACATGAGCCAGCGGGTGACAGCATCCCAGGCAGAAGACAAGGTTGGCATGGATTGCGGGCTTAGGAGGCACAGTCACAGCAACAGCCTAATTTCTCTGGTACCAAAATACATCTTAGTCGCTTTCCCGTCGTTGTGACAAAGTGCACAAGGCCCAGCACTTAAAGGGAAAGAGGTTTATCTCAGCTCAGCTGTCCAATCCATGGTGGGCTGGGCCAAGGCAGAAGCATGGCGGAAGGGCTGGGGCCGGGGCACCTCTTCCTAGTGGACAGGCACTGCCTCGCAGAGCCACATACCCTACTTCCCGGGCCTTCTTCTGAAATAAGAGTGAAAGCTTCCTTGACTCCATGACTCTTATCTGCTGTCTCGGTTACTCTTCTCTCATTGCTGGGACAAACACCCGACACCCAGAGTGAAGGAAGGAAAGGCTTATTTAGCTCACAGTTACTGGAGGTTTCAGTCCATACTCGGCTGGCTCCAAGACAGAGAGGCGCGTGGCCAGAGAGCAGCAGTTCATGGTGGCGGAACAGCAACAGTGGCAACAGAGACAACGGAATAGCCAGGGAAGCAGCAAGAGAAGGGAAAGAGTGGAGAGGAAGACTCGACCTTCTGGGCCACACCACCCCGTGACCCCTCTAGCCCCCTGGGCTCCACCTAACCACACACTCAGCTATGGACTCCTGGGTGGATTTATTTGCCAATGAGAATAGGGCCCCCGTGACCCGATACCCTTCCAAAAGCCTCACCGCTGAACGCACGAGGCCTACCTGTACCTCTGAGGATGTGTGGCACGGAATCAGCTGGCCTAAGGTCACCTATCTGCTGAGTGGCCAGCCAGGATTATGGCCAGGTCTGTCCCTGGCCCATTGCCTCACCCTCACCCAGCCCTGACCACCCAGGGAAACCCTTCCATGAGGAACTGGTTTGCCTGCAGGATGCCCACAGCCCCTGTCTCTGCGGGCCCGGGAGTCGTGGATTTCCAGTGCACACTTCTGCAGGGACTTCTGGCAGCACGCATGAAAGGGACCCTGGGGACTTGCTTTAATTGGGTGTGGCCCACACATAGACACAGAAGGTACCGGCAAGAAACTTGTTACAGGAAAGTTTCCCTAGGAACAGGAAGCAGACCCATGACACACCACACAAGGGCCATCTGGGGCCACCTGGGGCAACACCAGAAAAGAGACATAGCTACCTGCGCAGCGCTTTCCCCAGAGAGGCCGAGTAAGGCAGCGGGGGAGTTTGCTGGCTTGGGTTTGGCTTGTGTGAGGGATCCAGAGAACTCTGCGCAGAAGCCTATCGATAGCTTCTGGGCCCCTAGTTGGGGGGCGGGGGTGGCCGAGGAGGCTGACTCCTCCCCGCCCAGTTCCAGAGCAGAGCAGAGGAGGTGGATGGCACAGGGCTGACTGGCCGGGCTGCATGCGGGAGGCTGCTGGCTGAGCTCTTGGCTGTCTCTGAGAACCAGCTGAGCTACAAGGCGTCGAGGCATCAAAACGCAGAGAACAAGTAACAGGACTCGCGCACTTCCTCTCCAGAACCAGCCGAGGAGGTCACCGTGCCACCACTAGCATTTGCAGAGGTCTCTGTGCAAAGAAGGGACCTGTGCTTCCAGGCCAGGCCAGTGCTCCGTGGGCAAATGCAACCGGATGCAGGGCCTGCCATGCCCTGCCCCTCGGGACACACGGTGCACGGCTCTGACGGGACCCACAGGGCCAGAGACTCCCCGGGCCTGAGCCCTGCCGTCCCACACCAGCGCTCCTGTCACACAGGGAACAGCTGGGCTGCCGCACCCTAGGGGAGACACCTGCTGTGATACAGCAGTCTCTCAGAGCTGCCCACCCCTCCCAGTGCTGGGGCCTAGGCTCCATGAAAAGCCTGGATGCCTCCCCTAGGAGAGGAGAGGATGTGGTAGGGAAGGGCTGGGCTTGCGTGGGAGCCTGTCCCCCAAGAGGAGATGAAGAGGCGTGTCCTTGCGCCATGAGTGACAGGTTCTGCTGTCAGAGAGTTCAAAGCAGAAAGGACAGTGGATCAGACAACGTGGCTCTGAAGCCACCAAAACATCACCAAGGGGTAGCCGGGCACCCCCTTTTGTCTGTCTCAGTCCGTCTTCTCCCCCCCCTCCCTCTCTCTGTCTCCCTCTCTGTCTCTCTCCCTGTCTCTCTCTGACAGCACTCCCAGTTTTTTCTCTCTCACAGTGATACAAGTCCCTGCTAGGTTTCTGAGTCTTCAAGGTTGGGCCCAGATCTGCAGTCCGGCCTCAGGCTCCCAGAGAGCTTTGAAGGCAGACCCACAGCCCCACGCCTGGCTGGAGCTTCCTCTTCCTGAAGTGACCCTACAGGCCCTCCCCCTCCACAAGAGCTGCACCCCACTGCCCAGTCTGGGATTTCCATGCCCAAATCCACTGTGGATTCATAAGCAAACAGCCAGCCAGCCAAAGCTGGAGAGTTCTGCAATAAATCGTGCTTTCTAAGACGCATCTAAAGAGTCGCGAGGGCGCAGGAGAGAGATGGAGAACCTTAGATTTGAACAGATCCCAAGTCGCCCCGTCTCACGCCATGCCTGGACTGGGGGTTTCCCAGATAGGAGGAGGCCATCCTGGGGTGCTGTGGTGATGAGCATCCTCCTCCCCCTCCGCCCACTCCCGGTCCCCGAAGGCCCACCTTTGTCACTTCACTGCACACGGTCTCTTACACCTCCCAGGGCTCCCCCAGGGCAGAGCTGCCAGTCTCCTGACCTGGGCTTGTAAATCTCCCAATTACACTGCAGAATTGGCCCTGTGGTGCGCTCGGCAGAGCCAGGCCCCTCCTGCAAGAAATAACTATGATGGTTTCCGCGGATGGTGCTGCTGCTACTCCGCCTCAGCCAGAGACCGACCAACGGCCCCCCGACGATGCAGCTACAGATTGCGTCTGAGGGTTGCCCCGGCACCACAGGCATCCGAGCCCTCTGGGCACATGGAGCACCCAGGCCACAGGGAAGCTGCAGGCCCAGAGCCCCAGTGCTGCCACCACTGCCACACCTTTCTATGGAACAGTTCCCTGCCCGCCACTGGGGCTAACCCTGCTGCTGCCACCCACATATAAACAAGTCCAGGACACTTTTGAAAAAGATCAACAAATAAGCACAAGAGGTCCTACCTGTGGCCTCCCACGGGGTTGTCCAAGGACCAACTGGACAGGATCACAGTGTCCCTGAAATGGAGAAGACACAAGGTCATCCCCTGGGGATGCAGCTCCCTGGATGGGGCCTTAGGAGCCCAGGTGGCACTGCAGGAGCTGGACAAGCACTGCCGCCGTGGGCAGGAGGGCACTCTCCCTGGAGATAGTGTCCCAGAGGTCCCCAGACATGGCCAAGCAGCCCCAGCTCTAACCCCCTGGCAGCCTGGAAACGGGGAGGGGAGGCCGCAGCTGGTCCTGGCAGTGACCTCAGGGGCCCTCCCTGCTGCACCTGGGTCACAGCTGCAAGGGGCAGGGCTCCATGAGGCCAGCTCAGCCCAGGCTTGTCTGGTCCCCAGAGCCCAAGATGCAGGCTCCACACCTTGGTGCTCCCCCAGGACACACCGAGTGACTCAGATGTCACTGCAGGGGACTGAAAGATCATCAGGAGCCAGGCGCACCGCTCCAGGACACAGGTCACAGCGATCCACAGCCCCGAGGGGGACATGCCAGCCAAGCTCAAGCAGGCTCAGCCTGCACCCCGTTGTCCCCCAGAGAACAAAGTAGACACAGGACAGATGTCAGCACCACCCCCCAGAAGCCTTCCCTGACTCCCTCTACTCATAGATGAGGCTTCCTGGGGTACTCGGGGTACACCCATGCCGGCCCACCCCCTGCCCCAAGGTCTGTCAGTAACGTGGCCATCTTTGCCAGTGCAGGAAGAAAGCCAGTGTCCTATGATGGTCTGCTCCCCTGCAGACAGACACAAGGTGTTGATCCAAACACAGGGAGTTCACTTAGATGCCCACCCATCCCTAACAGGGAAATAATGGCTCCTGAAGACCTAATAAGAGCAACAACAATAGCCAATACCCGGGGCCTGGGTTCCCTACCTGGGGCCAGGTTCCCCGCCAGTCCCTGTCCGCACTGTATATGACACCCACTGGGAGCAGATCACACAGCCATCCAGAGGCAGGGGTCACCGGCTCGCCTGCAGCCTTCCAGCACCCCATGTTGGCGAAGGGAAGGCCCGGGCTGGGATCAGAAGCAGACACCACAGTGCCCCCCAGGGAAGGATGCTCTTAGGCCACGACCCCTGAACACAGGTGAAGGCGGGGTGTTTGGGAGCAGCCCCCTCGAGGCTCCCGAGAGAAGCACAAGCCCACCATAGCCAAGCGTCACCTTGGCTCATGCCCAGCGGTGCCTGCCCGCAGCCATGTGACAGATCATTCCAGGCCCATGGCTGGTTTTGATGGGCTGATTACGTTTCATTAAGTGTCTTTTAAACAATTAAAACCTGCAAGACCACTGAAAATCATGGCAATTAAGTCTAAATTAAACGGCACTTTGAAATTTCACTTCTAGCTCTAAATTCGCTCTAGTCAATTCTGTTTGATTGGATGAAACAGGTATTCAAATTTAAGTTGTAACCAGTAACCAGGTCAGAAAATTCAGCAGGAGGAGGGTGGGCTGGACCATGACTGAAGGGGCGACAGATGGGATGGGACAGAACGGGCACATCAGCTCTCCTATGCCCACGTGCCCACCCCATAGCCTTGGCCCCTGTCTGGGTGTCTGCGGCCATATTCTGGCTGTTCTGTTGCTTCCCTGACCTTTTTGAGTCATCTGATGTCTTCTTTCCAACGGGGCACTTTCCTTTTCAGCAGCGCCCACTCCTCTCCTGGGTGCAGAAGTGAACATGTGACTTGAGCCAGGCCAATCAGAGCACCACATTCCTCTAGTGAAGGTGATTGGCTCACGGATGAGCACATGATTGGAGCTGTGCCAATAGCTGCCATTTCGCAGTGCCTGCTGGGAAAGGGAGACTGGAGCAGCCACAGCCATTCTACCTTCATGAGGACGTGGCCAATAGAAAGGAGCAGAGCTAAAGGGTGGCAGGGAAGCACATCCCTGGGGATATGGTCTAAGCTTTGAGGCTTATTTTACAACCTTTGTGAGATGCAAACACAGGCTAAGAAGTAGCTCAACCAGGGTGCCTGGCACCGCTTCACCACGGGGGAATTTGAAGAAAGGATGCTAATTAACTCAGGGACCAAGCTGGGGTTAGCCAGGGTGTGTGTGGCTGGCTCTGAGGTGCGGGACAGTTCCGCTGTGATGTCACACCCACAGTGCCTCACTTAAATCACTCAGGCCCAGTGCTGTGTGGCGTTAACCCCGCTAGACCCGACCCGCTCAGAGAGCCCTGGCACACACCAGAGACTGTGTATTCTGTCCTGGTAGGTTTTGTTGTTTTGACCCCCAGAAGGTACCTTTATTATATAGAGCGTGCTGTTGGGGAGCCACTTCCCTGTGGAAGAGCTGGAGCAGTGAATGTGTTCCTACGCTTGTCTTGTCACCAGCCGGGCCTTCCCTGCAGCAGCGCTGTCTGTGCCCTTGGTAAATTCTCAAGGAATAACATTGTCACCATATGGTGCCAGAGATCTCCCCACGCCCTTCCTTCTGTCTGAAATTTTACGTCCTTTGGCCCACACCTCTCAGTTTTAACCTCTGCCTCTGGGAGTTCTGCTTTTTAGATTGAAATCGAGGTCACATAGTCTTTGTCTCTAGGAGCCCAGATTCTGTGCTAAGTGCAGTATCTCCCTGGCTTATTCTCATGGTCAGCAATGATGGGGTTTCCTGCTTTTTGAAGGCTGAGTAGTACTCCACCAGGCACTCAGAGCAGTGCTCACTTCGTTGATGGGCACAGAACTGGATGCTGCTCTTCAGCCACAGCAGTGCAGATGCCTCTGGGGGTGCTGGTTCTGTTTCTCCTGGATCCACACCCCAGTGAGGGGCTGCCGAGTCCCTGGGCCCTGAGCAGGGTCTGCCGGTGCTCACCGTGACCTCAGGCTGTGGGGCTCTCTCTTCATCTGTGTAGGCAGGGTTGGGTGCCCTGCCTGGCCAGCCTGAACCCCACAGACACTTCTCCCCGACCTCTCCACTTCAGCAGGGGGATCCGAGACCAGCCCTTGCTGCCTCTGACTGCAGCAATGGCCGCACTCTCCTGGGGAGGGGATGGGACACGGGGTGGCAGAAGGTGGCCCGTGTGGCTCCCGTGGGCCTCAGCAAGTCTGAGCACGTGGTTCACGCTCTGTGGCACCTGTGCAGTGGGAAACCCATTCTCAGCATCAAGTGAGACAAATGTCCTCACTGAACACCCAGGGACGAGGACCTTCCTGTCCCCGCCTCTGGCTCTCACAGCTGCCCTCCCCTACCCCAGGGCCAAGCACCGCGTCCCAGGCTGTGCCCAGTGCTATGCGGACAGTGCCACAGCCCGAGGGCTCCCTGAGCAGCAAGGCACCGCCAGGAGTCACCGTCACATGGGTACCCCCAGCTCTGGCATCAGCATCACCCCACACCTTGGCCTGCCCCATGCCCACTTTGGTCCTGGGGAGGTGCTGGTTCTCAAGCATGTGGGCAGGGGCTACTCCTCTCCCACCCTCTGCTTCCTCAGATGGAAAAGGTGGTACCGGCCATGCTGTCACCCAACTGTCCAATCGTTGTGGCCACGGGAGCGAAACTCAGGGCAGACTGCTGGCGTGGCACAGCTGC
Organism: Myocastor coypus; assembly: GCA_004027025.1. Classification (NCBI taxonomy): domain Eukaryota; kingdom Metazoa; phylum Chordata; class Mammalia; order Rodentia; family Myocastoridae; genus Myocastor; species Myocastor coypus. The sequence continues at coordinate 29,247 of PVJA010014660.1, read as the reverse complement.
TCAGAGCTTCACCAACCTTACCAGGCACCTCTGGGCTCAGGTGAGGAGTCACACTCCTTGGCAGCGGCCACGCCAGCCAGCACACCAGTGTCACAGAGCGAGGGCAGGTCGGCTGGGCCGTAAGCAGTGCTCCGGGGCCCAGGGTCCCATGGGGCTGCCAGTCCCAGCCAGACCGCCAGACAGCACCTTCCCTACACAGGAAGCTGAGGGAGCCCGGGAGCCCTGACTGCTGGCATCCAGGGACCCCCCACACAGCACAAGCTCCAGGAGGAGTCCTGGAGTCCAGACAGGGCAGTCCATGCCAGCCGGGCTGCCTGCTGGGTGCCCCACACCGCTCATTAAAACCCGAAAATGGAACTTGGGGAAGTAATTAACGATCCAAGTGTGAAGAAGGGAGGTTTGTGGATTTTTTAACACTTCTATAATCTGTCATTAGCAGCTAGAATTTTAGGTGGCTGCACACAGTGGTGGAAAATAAAACAGAAGCGGTGTCTCTGAGACTCACAGGCCCCCGCTGTCACTGGTGACACTTCCCCGGAGGAGGCCCAGGGAGCTGGACAGTCCTAGGCTTGGGTCCAGGTGCCCTACAGAGCCTCCTGCACTCCAGGCAGGGGTGGGGAAGTGATTCGATCACTGGGCGCCATAGGTAGGGGCACAATGTGCTGGGCAGAGCCAGCCCATGCCCCCAGCACTGCTCATGCCCTCCAGAGCCCCACCGTGGAGTGGGGTGGGGCCTCTGGAAGCTTTTCAGTTGGTCTTAAACTTCAGCCTCTAGCCCCTGGAGTCCCACCTATGGAGCGGGCACCCACCTGGCCTTTGTGCTGAATAATTAAAAGTGGGACACAGTTCCCAAGCCCAGGCCTGTGACCTTCTCTAGGGAGATGCAGGGCCTGAGGACCAAGCTCGAGGCAAAGCCTCAGACAGCGGCCAACAGGACCTGAGGTCCCGGTGCCTGGCTCTCCTTTCCCAGCATCCTCTTCGAGTGCCAGCTCTGAGTCCACAAGGACTGCATTTCCACTGGGGTGCTGTATCAGGGCTCAGGTGTGGAGTTTTAGAAAGAGCAAGTCACAGAATTTTTCAATTGATTGATGGTGACCACAGCTGTCCCCATGTAGGCGTGGAAGCTGTGGCCAGCTGCACCCTCAGATTGCAGTAGAGATCTCCACAGCTCTATTCCTGCTCCCTGTCTGCACCCCAACCCGAGTGCTCCCTCTGCACCCCCGCCACGTGTGGTTGCTCCAAGCCAGAGACCAGGGACAGATGGACACAGGAGACTTCAGCTTCCCACAGCCTCAGGACCTCTCCCCTGTGTATGCTGGACAGAGCTAAGGGCCTGGAAGCCAGTGGGGGCTAGGTCAGCCTGTCCTCGGTAGAAACAAGTCTGGTGCCCTCGATCAGGCCTGAAGGAACCCTGTGCCCACCCCAGCGTCCCTCGAGCTCCTCAGGACACCTGTCTGCTCTCTCTGACTCACCAACCCCCACTCCCATCCCTCTTACCCTCCACACCTCCCGACCCCACCCCATGCCTCACACACGGGGTGTCTGAGTGGCAGATGGGCACACTTGGTAGGTGTCAGCCAGACCAGGGCAAGTGAAATGACAGAAACAACCAGAAAGGTGCCAGCTCATAACGCAGTTCAGATTCCTTCTCAGATACACCTGGGGGCAGCTGCGCTATGGGCTCCATGGTGTCCTCGCTCCAGGCCCCAAGGTGATAAAGCAAGAAATCTGTGTGTTGTAGGTTGCTGTGGAGCAGGAAATGGAGGTGGGAGCAGACGTGTGATGTGCTTAACCCTCTGCCTGGTGACAACACGATCACTTCTGCTAGCTTTTCACTAGCCGAGGTGTCCTAGAGTTAGCGTACTGGGAATTCTAGCGTGGCCACGTGGCCAGGGTGGATAGACGAACGCAGAGAGATCAAGGATTAACCGATAGGCGTATAGGTAAGTGTGAAGGGGAAGGAGAGAGAATAAGTTAATAGATGAATGCGGCAGCACCTGCGTGTAGTCCCAGCACTTGGGATGTTGAGACAAGAACATCACCAAGAGTTCTAGGCCAGTCTTGGCTACACAGTTAAGTTCAAGGCCAACTTGGACTACATAGCAAGACCCTGTCTCCAAAAAAGTCTATAGATATATGATCCATAGGGCAAGAGCTTTTGCCTGTTTCTTCATATCAAAGGTTTTATCTGTCTTAAATAGCACTGGGGACATACTTGGATTGGTAGACGGATGGAAGGATGGACAGACGGATGGAAGGATGGATGGATGGATGGATGGATGGATGGATGGATGGAAGGATGGACAGATGGATGGGTGGATGGATGCATGGGTGGATGGATGGATGGATGGATAGATGGAAGGATGGACAGATGGAAGGATGGACAGATGGATGGTGGATGGATGGATGGGTGGATGGACAGATAGATGGGTGGATGGATGGAGGGATGGATGGATGGAGGGATGATGGATGGATGGAAGGATGGACAGATGGATGGGTGGATGGATGGACGGATGGATGCCATGCCACAAGATTCCATCCAAGCCACGCTCTGTCACAGCTGCACAGAGAAGCACTCAGGCAGGTACACAGAAGCAAACACACACCCAGAGACCACACAGATCATAGGCACACCACACACACACACACACACACACACACACACACCTGTCATCCACCAGTCTGGCTGGACAGGAACCCTGAGGCCATGGGAGAGGAGGAGACCCAAGTCCCCACTCAAAGGCAGCGCCAGGCAGGCTGTGGGAGGAAGGGCCTCTCTCCCGGCCACACCCACTTCCTTCTGGCCCCACCCCTGCCTTAGGAGCAGAGACGCTGGCAAAGACACACGTGCACGCTTAATCCCAGGGAAGAAGTTAAAAAAAAAAAAAACACTGCTCCAGTTTCCATGGCAACTCAACTGGAGACGTGGAGAGGGCTTTAATTGGAAGTGCTTATTTGGCTGAAACCCCAGGAATAATCAACAGGAGATTAGAAACATTAAAAACCAGCAGGAGCCAGGAAACATCTTGAAGGGGACGGTGACAGAAAGGACAGTCCTCCCTGGAAACCATCGGTGGTAATAATGACGGTCGTCGCATTGATCGAGTGCGCCTGCCACCTCGGGCAGCGCCAGTCACCTGTGCACGTTGCTTCATCTTCATCAGTGGAAAGCTCCACGGCCCTTAGGTCCTTGGTCCCATTCTGCAGACCCAGAGCTCTCTGGAGCTGCTACAAGAAAGTAGCCCAAGGCTACCCCGGATTTAAAGTGGCCTCGGGACCACTCTAAAAGCCACGGGGGCCACAAGACAACACCAGCATTGCGTCCAGGACCCCTGAAGCTTGCAGCCTCTCCAACGTAGCTACTAGGCACACCATTGCACCCTGGGACAACCCGCACCCCCAGGTATCTCAGCCGCCCACACCCAATCACAGGCTTAAGCCTGGCCACTTCCTTTGCTTTCTATGCCCTCTGTGGGCCTGGTGACCCCTGGTGGCAGCTGTGGGCACTGCACTGAAGCCCAGTTTAATTCCCAGGACCTCAAGAGGGACAGGCAGATCTGGGGGAGCTGCCTTGGAGGAGCCCGGAGAGGATCTCTGCAGAACCAGCACTCAGCACCTCCGCAGCAGCTGGGGAAGGCTCCAGGAAATACTGCCCTGTGACTCCTCCACTTTGGTGGGGCAGCAGCAGGCAGGAGAGGACAGGTACACCAGGCGTCCCCTGGGACCAGGCCACAGCCGCCACACACGAGCAAGAGGCTGAGGCCCACTGTCCTCCAACAGCCCAGCACACAGGCCCAGCTGGTGAAATCCTGGACTCAGAAGGACTCTGCCACCCTGTGCCAGCCCCTAGTGGCCAGTTTCAGCACCTGGACGTGGCCTGTGCTGTGTCCACCACATGGCTCGGGGACACCAGACAGCACTGAGAGATGGAGCCAAGCAATGGTGGCTGCAGGAAAGGTGCTTTTACCAAGCATGTATCCACTGAGCAATTTAAATTACTTTTTTTTTTTTTTTTTTGGAAGCAACTGGCATTTACTCAGTTGGCGTCTTATTAAATTTCCCCCTCTTGAAGTACTCCAATATGCAAGTCACTCTAGTGCCAAATAAGGGGACTTATAGTTCAAACAGAGGGGTGGGGAGCTGCAGGCCACGTAGGCTGGGAGCGGGTGGCTGCACTCAGACGCTATCAGCCAGGAGCGGGGCTACTTTCTGGTCTGTGGCCCTGCGGCCCTGTCCAGACTACAGCCATCGAGGAAGCCAGAGGAGGAGTGGAGGAAGGTGTCCCGGGACACACCCTGGCATGGGGCCAGCCCAGGGTAGGGCTCTGCGTGTCTGTCTGGCCACCTGCAGATGATGTAACACTGCAGGGAGCGGCTCAGGCACAGCGTGAGGATCCTTGCAGGGGTCCCACTGCTGGTGGCCGGGGAGGGTCCTACAGGACTGTCCTCAGGGCCACCCAAGGGCCCCGGGCAGCCCCTACTCTAGAATTTTTACCTTAGAGGGGGGTTGGGAGCAAGGGGGCAGAGGAGCACGCTGAGCTCACGGCTGCAGTCAGAGCATCCCAACACCCATAACTGATCCTGGGGACCCAGAGGGGCCACAGGGCACCCACAGGACCCTGGAGGACACATCGAGAGGCTGTGGCATTGTGGAGGGTGTGGGACCTGGGCCAGTGAGCCACTCCTGCTGGGGAGGCTCAAGGCAGACTGAGGAGCCTGCCCTGTGGGTGCCCAGGGACCAGACCATGGGCAAGTCCCTGAGTGGTGACCTCTAGGGGCCAGATAGACAGGGTGTGGCAATAAGAGCACAAAAGCAGGATGCTCAGTGCCTCTAGGGGCTCCAGCCCCTGGGACCAAGCATGTCTGTCTGCCTGATGTGTACTGGGCTGGGCCTCTGAACCTCAGCTCTGCTCAGAGCCCGCAGCAGGAGCCTGGGCCTCACGTTCATTCCTTATGCTCAGGGTGCGCCCGCTTCTCTACCAGGTCTGGCAGCACCACCCCAACCTGGAGAACATCCACAATCACCATGGAAATGAGGCCGTGGTGCCCCAGCCAACACCAGATCCCGAAGTGTGAGCACTAGGGTCAGCCACTTTCGGGAGCAGGACACTGAGTCCACAGGAAGCTCCGAGGCTTGTCACAGGGAACTTGTCATGGGGAATTCTGCAGCTTCTCCCCCATTCTGTTTCCCAAGAGTGGCTGCATGGGACCCAGACTCAGGTCTGCCCAGGCCAGCGCCTCTGACCTTTGCTGGGGACGATGGCCCTAGCCTGTAACCACCCTAACCCATCACCAACCACCCTCAGGGCCCATGAGAGCCACTGCTGGGAGGGAAAAAGGTCTGGCCACCTGGAGATGCTGTTACCTTGGCGACAGGGCCCCTGGAGGGAACCAGCACTGACTGGTGGGACCAGGAACTTGCTCATCCCATAGCCCTTTGGACCTGGCCTGGTACGAACACCACCCACGGGGCTGCAGGCTCAAAGCCCTGGGCCCTCGCGGCAGAGCCTGGCAGGGGAGGCCGGGGTCATGACTGCGTGTGCTCACCTGGAGCACCTGGTACACACAAGGCACCCGCAGCAGGAGGAGCTGAGAACAGCACAGTCCAGAGCTCTGGCCTTTTGGGGCTCAGACCTGGGAAGGGTACACATACACAGCGAGCAGGGGGCTGACGTCACACAGGAGTCCACAGCAGGCCAGTGTTGCTTCTAAGGGACAGAGACAGTGAGAAAGAGGCTGAGAGAGACAGAGATAGAAAGACAGAGTCAGCCGGGCGTGGTGGAGCACACCTGTAATCCCAGCACTCGGGAGGCTGAGGCAGGAGGATCGGTGCAAGTTCGAGACCAGCCTGGGCTACGAAAGTGAGCTCAAGGCCAGCCTGAACTGCATAGTGAGACCCTGTCTCAAAAAGACAAAAAAAAAAAAAAAGAAAAGAAAAGAAAGACAGAGTCACAGATACAGGAGAGATACAGAAGAGATACAGAAAGAAGCAGAGGGGTCTCCCAGGCACTCTCCCAGGAACCCTCAGAAACCTGCCTGACCTTCCAAAGGACACTGCGGGGACTGAAGCGGCACTGCCTTCTGGAACAAGGAGCCAAGGTGCCGCTCATACCCCTGCCTGGCCTGGGAATTGGGACTTCTCCTTCCTATCTGGAAGCAAAACCCCAGAACAGACCTACCTGCCTTGGCCGGGGCAGCAGCTGGACCTCCTGGTGGCAGTGCCCACCCTGTATAGGCTTGCATGGCCCAGGCCAAGCCCTGAGACAGCTCCCAGGGCAGAGGTCCTGAGCCCCATGAGAAGAGGTCCAGGGTGGCTTGGATATCCCGGGGTCCAGTGTGCCCAGGGCCACCGAGGACATGAGTGCTGAAAATCAGAGCCCCAGGGCCAGCTGAGAGCACGGCTCACGCATGGAGCCCCACCCTCTGAGAGACTGGGGGCAGGGCTAGACATTGGAGCCCAGCCTGCACCACTTTGCAAGACTCAGCCTCAAAAGGAAAACTCAAAAGAGCTGGGAGTTAAGTCTGCACAGGCCCTGGGTTCAAGCCCCACTGCTACTAAAACAAACAAACAGAGAACCAGAGTCCCGAGCCTGGAGTGGACCGGGAGTGTGGGGACCTCTGTCTGCAGCTTCTTGCGTGGCCTCAGAACTGCACAGGGAGGCGGGGAGGCACTTGCGTTCTGGATTGGGAAAGGAGTCTGCAGAAGTTGTGTCACCTTTCCAGAGTGGCCCAGCTGGCAGGTCTCAGAGCTGCGTGGACCCAGGCCCTCTGATTCTAATGTCTGAGCTGAGGTCAGGGTCACTAGCCCACACCTACTCTCAGGCTCCCACCCTCTGCCCCAGAAAGGAAGCGGCGCTCTGTCCACCTGCACCCTGCACAAGTACAGGTCTCTGCCAGGGATTCAGGCCCCTGAGGACCTACATGACAGTGAACTGTGTAGCAGAGGGTGTCAGAGTGCTGCCTGGGGCCCAGTGCATGGCCTGCTGGGTCACAGGGTCTCTGAAGATAACCAAGCTGAGGGTGGCCTGAGACCAGGGTGGGCCTAATCCTAGAGCCCTAATCCTGTCCTTATGGAAAGAGTTAGGGATACAGGAGGCCTGGGTGGTGCTCTTCACCACCTCACGAGGACCCACTCTCAGCATGGCATGTATTGCCACAGCAGCCCCGTGGAGACAAGACCAGGGCCTCTAGAACCAGCAGTGTCCCCTGGAAGCTACTAAGCAGATAACCCAGCCTCCATCCTAGATGTTCTTTGAAGATGCCCAGAGGACCTGGCCATACCTGGGGTCACAAACCTGCCCCAAGGAAAGGCTGGGCTTCCTCGATCCAGTAGGAGACCCAGCCAGGCATGACTCAGGCAGGTGAAAAGGATCCCAAGCAGCCCAGCCCTGGTCCTGGAACACAGAATCTCAGTGAGAGGCCGTCTCCCCCGTCACCCAAGGGACACACCCAGGAAAGCAGAGGCTAAGGTGGCCCGGGGGCAGCAGCCCATCCCCCACAGGGGCACCCCTGGGAGAGAGGAGCTGCCAGGAGTGCTCAGGGTCGCAGGCATCTATCCCCACCCCTCAGCAGTGCTGCTGTCCCCAAGAACAGCAACGATTTCTGTTATTAGACCAGAGCCTCCTGGAGCTGGTAGAGCATGGATATTTGCGAATTCCAAGCTGATTACACTTTCTCTAAGCCCCTCAAAGAGCCTGCTAAGGAGAAGCACCCAATTAGAAGCTGTGGCCTATCTGTCTCCATTCTAGGGACAAGAGCGCCCTCCTTTGTCATCTGCCGGCCACATCTGCAGCAGCTCCCAGGGTCACTGTCCACGCCCAAGCGGAGCCACCTGAAGCCAAGCCCAAGCCTGGCTGGTATGCAGCTCCATGGCCCTCTGCCCCGGAGGAGGAGAAGGAGGAGGAAGAGGAGCAGGAGGAGGAGGAGGAGGAACAGGAGGAGGAGGAGGAGGAGGAGGAGGAGACAAGCTGGGGCTGGATCCAAGGACAGGAACAGAAGATCCGAATTCCCAGCCCTTCCGGTCCCAGGACCCCGGGGCTGCATCACTGGCACCTGCCCTTCCAGCACTCACAGTGATAGGGAGGCCACACACTGCCGGGTCCTGGGTGCCCAGAGCTGACTTTTCAGCTGGCCACAGGCCAGCCCTGCAGGGGCCCATGCAGCACACAGCCACAATGCAGGGAGACAGGAGCTCAGGGACCTCAGATGGTAGAAGAAACCCAGCATATACTGGAAAGGCTCCATGCCATGTGACCTCACAGGAGCCATGGCCCAAGCTGTCCTTGTCGTGTGTCTCATCAGGGTCATGGTGCTTTCCAGCAGGGAAGCCCAGCCCCTGCTCAGAGGTCCCTCACTCCTGAGTTTGGAGACCCCAAGGCCACTGTGAGAACCCTAACCAGCAGTCCCAGTTATGGCTGGGAAGCAGTTGGTGGCACTCGAAGACCAGAACACATGGAGTTCGCCTGGACAGAGGGAGATGCTGGTCCAATCCCCACCTCACAGGTGAATGGACTGAGGCCAACATGAGGTCCAAGTCCGTAGGGGCCAGGTCACTGTGCTGCCCACCCTCCAAAACCCAGCAGAGACCAGTAAGCCACTAGGAAACTCATCTCTGACTGGAAACCTTGGGGGTGCATGAGACAACAGATGGAGCCCAGTGGCCTTGGGGCCTGAGGGCCTAGTGATGTCAGGACCACGACTCAGTCCTGAGGGCAGCACTCAGCCCCAGCACCTGGCTTGCTGCATGCTGAGCCCAGGAGCTGACCAGCCCGTGATATCTCAGCTTCCTAAACAGGCCCCTGCGTGGAGCTGAGGCTTACAGTGATGGTGACGGTGATGCTGATGGTGACCAGGGGCTGTGTGGACCCGACTCAGAGGAAGGACTGGGTAGGTGGGCCCTGATTCGCTGGCACAGTAGATGGCACCCTGGGAGACAGGCTGTGATCGCTGAAGCTTGGACCTTCAGGACTAGCCCTCCACCTCTTCCTAATACACACACACACACACACACACACACACACATACATGCATGCACGCACCCCTCGGGATTTGAGACTCTTCTGTCCACTGTGCAAGCTGCCTGATATGGAGCTTAGCTAGACAGTGCCTGTCGCAGTTTGCACTTTGCAAGGGGAACCATACAATACAGGACACATTTCATAAGATTATCTTATGGTAAATCACCCAAAGAATCACAGACCAAGAGTTCAGGAAACCTATCTGCACACTAAAGACCAACGAATCCAGCTGAGGACTTGGATCCCTGGGCAATAGCCTGCATGAGCCCAGCAGGAGGCCTAGAGCCCACGGCAAGGTCCCGTGCAGGCCTGTTTCACACATCCACTCAGCACTGCTAAGGCCCAAAGTCAGCGGTGGAAGCCCTGTGCTACTGGGATGAAGGCTCTGTGCCAGCAGGCTGAAGAGTCTGCACTGGAGCCAGGAAGTGATGCACAAGGTGAGAACCCCAGCTGCCCCAGAAGCACCAAAGACATCCTCAGCAACAGTGAGCTCCTGGGCTCCTCCGAGGATAACGAAAGCTGCTGTGTTCCCATCAGGAAATCCAGGGCCACAAGCTTCTCGGTGAGTGCACCGTCTGCCCCTCAGGAGCCAGGAAGCGATGCTCAAGATGAGGACCCGAGCTCCCTCGGTGAGCGGTCGCCATTCTCAGCAACAGTGAGGTCTGAGCTCCTCCTCCTCCTGCTCCAGTGAGGACAGCCAAGCTCATCAGGAAAGCCAACCGGACCAGCTCCTCCAGGAGAGCAGCCGAAGAGATCCAGCAGCGCCCAACAGCATCTCTAAACGGCTTCCCCCGAGGCCCCTCCACAGCTCTTTCGGTTCTCCCTTCCTTTGGCTAGGCCTCCCACACCCAGCCCCACGCTAGTTCAGTTCAGTTGGGCCTTACAAGCTGACTCCCAGTTGGAAGTCCATCACACCCTGAAGCCCCATTTCCTCATTGGCAGAGTTCAGATAGTGCACTGGTTTAATTAGCATACATAATGAAAGGCCTGCCCCCCTGGGGTGTGAGTGACACCAATCAAGGGGCTTACAGCCCAGGTAGTCTGTACAGGGAGACAGCAAAGCTGGCAGCTGCTGCCTCCTGCCTGCCCGGCCCTGCCCTAGGCTGTTTCTCCTCCACGATGCTCCTCCACCTTGCCTTGGAACCAGCCAACGTGCACTGAGACCTCTTCACACCATGATAGGAATAAACCTTTCTTATAACTTCGGGTGTTGGGGATTTTGTCTCAGCAATGGGGCATAGGCCAGAGGTGCAAAGGAACAGACAAGAGAGCAGAGCTGATAGACAGTGAGAACACCACAGTCCCCAAGGGCTCTCGTGCCTGACTCAGGACCTGGCACTGCCCCCAGAGAAACCAAGAAGAGAGCAGAAACGTGAGCCTGGGCCCAGCTGATTTTTAAATGTCCTGTGGTGCTTTCAAATTTCAGGCTAATAACGCAGCAGTTCTGTTGCTTCTGGCAGTGTGGATGAAAGCAGAGGACATGCTAAGTGACCTTGGCCAGGCACGCATGTGTTCTTGCCACTGCGGGGAAGCCACAAGAGACCCCACCAGCAAAGCGCAGGATGTTGGTGACCCAAACCCAGGAAGGGTACGGGGGTGACAGGGACCACTGGGGCCAAAGCACAGCTAGTGGGGAGCAATGCATCCCACCACGTCCATAGCGTGTGGGGACCGCAGCTCATGACAACTCGTGGTTTTTGTATAGGGCCAGAGACAGGAGTTTGCAAACTCCAGACACAGCAAATAGCGTTGAAGAATGGAAGTACTAATGAATGATCCAGGCTTCCGCAACCCACACTGTACACGGGTACTAAGTGAGCAGGCTGTGCCCCAGCCGTGTGGACCATTATTAAGTGTTGCTTGGGTTTTAAAGGATTTTTATAATTTTGAAAACTGTCAGGGTAATTTTGCAATCCACTCCCCACACGTCTATATTCTTTAACATAAAAATAACTCTGTGCCCAAATCCTGGAGAGAAACAAACGTGGCCAGAGACAGCTCCCGAGCTCCACAGGAGGTGCCTGGGGTGTGGGGATGCCACCCCTCCCCTGACCTCATCCTTGGGCAGCCCAGTGGGCCCTGTATTCATGGTCTCCAAAAGTGGGCATCAGAGAACTCAGGTCCTTTCTTTGCTGGATGACTTTGAGGAAATGAAGTCATTTCTTTGTACCTCTGTTTGCTCATCTGTAAAATGGCCCTGCTTCTTTGACCAGTGAGGATGTAAGCCCATCTAATGCAGAGGAAGAAGCACTTAGGATGGCACCCTGCCTGCTGAGAGCTCGGAGGCCACTAGAGGAGACTCGCCTTGCAGTGCTCTGGGGAGGTCTCTGCAGGGCTCAGGAAGCCACCTCAGTCCTAAGCAGGCAGAGTGCCGGCCCAGGGAGGGATCAGGACACCCATGTTCAGCACCCCCTGTCCCGGCCTCACCCCTATCACTGCCCTAGCAACACTTGGGAGCTGGAGTCTCCGGCACAGAGAGCCGCCCCTGAGCGGGCTGCGGTGCCCCTCGCTCCCAGCAAGAGTGCAGTCAGCAGGCTACACCCAGCACAGCGCCTCCGCAGGACCTGTCAGCCAGACCAAGGCATTTTCCATGCGCCCCCGAGCAGGAAGCCTCTTGTCCACTCTCTGACGCCTAGCATGGCAGACACAGGAGGAACAGGAGCAGATGGGGGCTTTGGGAAGCAGACTTCTAGTAAGTGTCAGGGTCCAGCAGCCCAGGATCACACCCCAGAACTGGCAGGAGAGGGGGGCCGGCTTCTCAGGTGGGTAGGGAGACCAGAGCATGGTCAGCTCCCAGATCCAGCTGCAGGGCAGTCCTGGGAGCCCAGAGCTCGTCTGCAACCCACAGAGCCTCTCTGTGGCAAGAGGACCTGGGAGCAGCCCGGGCTCACTTCTGCTCTCCACACGTAGTGACCACAACCGGATGCCTTAAGACAACACTTTAGTGTCTTGCAGTTCATAGGCTGGAAGAAAAGCATGGCGCCTTAAAGCTAAACACAAGATGCAGAGCTGTTCACCCTACAGGATCCAGGGCAGAATCCACACCCTGCCCTCCTTCCCCAACTCCAGAGCATCAGGAGCTCCTGGCCCATCCTGCTGTCCTCGGCATGGCCCTTCCTCCAATCTCTGCCTTCCCTCACTCAGAGCACCTGGGTGCTTCCTCTGGGTCCTCCCGGGTCACCCAGGCCGATCTCCCTGCATCCGTTCTGCAGCCCAAGCCCTCTTCAGCCCCTTTGCACTGCTATTACTGAAGACCAAGGGCCAGGAAATTTATGAAGAACAAAGGTTTCCCTCTTCAAGCACTGGAGACTGATGCCCAAGATCAAGATGCTGGTGCTCAGGGTCTGGGCAGAGGAGGAGCTCCGTGTACCCAGCTGGTTGAGACAGGAGGACTAGAGCCCCTTCCAACAGGCCCCAACCGCACATTCCCCAGAGAGGAGCCCCAGAGCCTGAGCGCCTCCCCAAGGTTCGACCTCCTGATCCTATCCCTGGCCCTGGGCGACACATTCAGCTCTTTGCTGGCCATGGTTACTGTCCTGGGATGAAGATGTGGACATTATTCTGTCCAGCAGTGCTCTGGTGGCACCAACGGCCATGATGACAATAATCGACCCCTGTTCAGTGCACGCTCTGGCTGGGTCAGGCCTCCAGCCCGCCCTGCACCTAAGGCTGGAGCACCCACAGCCCCAGGGCCTCAGAGGGCGTGCATAGGCTCCTCAATAAGTGTCCAGCCTTCAGGAGAGGGTCGGGAGAGTTTCCACAGCTCAAAAAGACAGCAGCTCAACACCCCAGCAGCAGGCGAGGGACAGGCGCCTTCCAGGAGCTGCCGACGGTCCCTGCTGCATCCCCCACGTGGCGCGTGCGCTCTCTGGGCACCCGCCACCCAGGCGAGAATATCGCACCTCAGGTGGCAGCTCTGGAGGCGGCTCGTCTAAACACTCGTCATGGCGCCGGCCAACTGTTAAAATAACTTTGGGGTTGTTATTACCAAGCAATGGATGTTTATTGTGGAAATGTTAGAAAATGCAGACGAGCCAAAAGCGGGGTATAAAAATTACCCCAGGCCCCCAACTGCACAGGGAGCTTTGATGTGCTTTGTATCCTCTTCCAGGGATTCAATGAAGCACTCGCTTCTACAGTTTGCTAAAACAAGCGCTGTGAAAATGGGCTCTCACGCGCCTTCCCGCTTGGAAGGGTGCCTCCAGAATGCCACACACGGCAGGCAAAGAGGCACCCCACCTTGTCAGCCTGTCTGCTTCAAGCCCCCCGGAGAAGGGGGCTGGACCCCCTGGGCTGCTGTTCCTAACAGGCAACATGCGCATGTGTACTAGGTCACACACACAGCCACAGGCATGTTCACACACACGTATGTATACATAGAGGCACATGCGCCATGCTCCTGCTCAGACGTCTACACAGAGAGACACGCATGCACATGTCTAGTCGAACCCGCACGGGCCCTTCATATTACATTCATGCACACACAAATGAACACACACAGAAGCATCTCACCTCTCCCTGTGGGGCAGTCTCCTGCCCCGGGCTGCCTGCATGTAAGCACCTGGTAGTCTCACCTGTAGCCTGGTAGCTGGCTATGGGCAGATCTGACCATGAAAGGGCAAAAGGGCCCTCCTGGGGTCATGGGCTCCATCGTTGCCTGCTGGCTGCTCTGTGGCCCAGGAAGGGGACCCTTCAGGAGCTTCTGTCAGGGCACAAAGAGCCACTGAAGTGGTGGCCCTGGCCATGGCACAAGCGAGCTCGAGAGCCTTCCCCGCTGCCCAGCTCTGCCCTTGTCACCCCGTTCCACTGAGCTGGGCCACTGACCACAAGCTGCTATCCCTTCTTCCCCAAGGGTACAGGCCCGGGTCTCCCATGTCCCCTGTGCCCAGCACAGAGCAGGACCTCACAGGCCGAGCGCAGGCCAGGGCATCTGTGGACATATTCTGGAGTCCTGGCCAGGCCTTGCCCCTCCCTCCTGCACAGGAGAAGGACCTGCAGTGGCAGCTGTGACCCTCGGCCCAGGGCCAGGAAGCCAAGACACCCCCCTCTGCTTAGGACTGAGGAGGCAGGGGAGACGAGACGGCTGTCGGGTTCCCAGCACCACTGTAAGAAGGGCTCTAACTGCATCTTTAGATGCAGCTGACCACGTCCTCCAGCCTCTCACTGGCCAGAGCCGGTGGGAAGCTGGGCTGGCCCCTCCTCTGGACCTCCAGGAGACTCGAGGCACACAGCCTCTTCCGCACAGGCGCTCACTACTCCTTGTGGAGATGTCCAGGGGTCTCAACCTGAACACGAGAACAAGCTTTGGGTGGAGGCTCTCTGGCTTCAGTGAGTAACCATAGCAACCGCCCGTGAGCATCAACCAAGCACACAGAGCTCTGCCCCAGCCAACGTGGCAGGGAGACCCATGTTTGGGGTTCCCTTCATTAAATTTTCCCAGTCTTCTCTCAGTGCCCTGAGAGTAGACCAGGCTTCGAACGAATCTCAACTCCCATTTCCTCGCTTGCCGTGGCCCTTGACCTGAACTGGTTACTCCAAGGAATTCTGGGAAGCACAGCCAGGTGGTCAGTGAGGGGCCCCATGTCCAGGCCCTGGCTCCAGGGGGCGCTGTGGAGCTGACTGCGCCTACTGGAGGCACACTTGCAGTTACTCTATAATTATATAAATTGACTTCGATATTTTTCCTAAGCTTTACCATATAAGATCACAGTGGATTCCCCTGCAGACATAAGAAAAAACACAGAGAGAGTCACGCACCCCTGCCCTGTCTTCACCAGAGGTGATGCCTCACACAGCACAAGCAGCACAACCAGGACAGAGACTCCGAGGTGGTCACGATGTAGCACACCCATGGAGGGGGCCCATCCACTGCTCGGAGATCGGCTACCAAGGCTGCTCTCGGGCCCACCTTACCTCAACATCCGGCAGCCACTCCTCTGTGCTCTGTTTCTAGAACGCTGGGTGCCCAACAGACGGAAGCGTCCGCGTCCGGCTCTCATTTTCCTGGAGGTTCTTGTAGGCAGCCGTGAGCATCACTGGCTGCATTGCTGGGTACAATGCCACCGGACGGAGGCACTGCCGTTGAGGACCATCTGGGTATTTCTAGCTTTTGACTATGATAAAACAAAGCTGCCACTACAAACATCCGTGCGCCAGTTTCCATGTAGCTGGAAGCCTTCCTTTCCCTGAGATAACTGTCCAGAGGTACAGTCGCTAAACCATATGATTGTCACGTTTCATTTTTTTAAGAAACTGACAAACCATTTTCCAGAATGGCCGGACCATTTTACCTTCCCAGTAATAGTGTTTGAGTGGTTCTGCACCTCCTGGCCAACATCGGATGAGGTCAAATTCTTGACATCAGCCATTCTGGAAGATAAGCAGGGACACCTCCCTGTGGGTTTAATTTGCATGTCTGTGAGGGCAACAAAGCGGAACATCTTTGCATAGGCTTTCTTGCCATATTTTGGCCTTCTTTGGCAAAATGTCTGGTGGTGCCTTTTGCCCGTGTTCTAATTGCCCATGTTTTAACAGTAAAAGTTTCCTTTTTCACTGTTAAGTTTTGAGAGTTCTTTACATATTCTAGATAGTAGTCCTTTGTCACACTTTGTGGCTCACAAATATTCTCTCCCATGACACTGTCTGCCTTTCCATTTTCCTGACATGTTTTTACACGGCACGAGTTTGGATTTTGATGAAGCACAATATGGCCATTCTTAAGCCTTTTATGAACTGCGCTTGGTAACTACTGAAGAACCCTCTGCCTGCCCCTGTGTTCCAGAGATCTTCCCCCGTCTTTTCTAAGCTACACAGCGTTACCTTTCACATTCATGTCCATGTCTTAGTTACTTTTTACTCGTTGCTGGGACAAATACCCAGCACTCAGAATGAAGGAAGGAAAGGTTTATTCAGCTCACAGTCACTGGAGGTTTCACTTCATACTCCGTTGGCTCCAGGACAGCAGAAAACAATGAAGAGCAGAGGAGGAGCAGCAGCCGTGGCCTCCACCAAGCCTCTCTCCTCCAAATTCTGTGCTGGCGCTCTGCTGTGAAGATCAGAGCTCCTCCAAAGTGGTGTGGCTGCAAAAATCAAGCTCCTCAGACGACCAAGAGTTCTCCAGTGAGGCAGGCAGGGCTACACAAAGTCTTCCTCAACTTCTTTCACACACGTTTTGTGCTGAGTCACTCTGGAGTGGCCCAGCTGGCCCTAGGGTGGAACCAATCACACCCCAGGATGGGACCAATCACACCCCAGGGCAGGCCCTCTGTATCCTGTGGGATGGGGCCCCATAGCAGGGAACCAGCAGAGCTGATCCAGCCAAACTTCCTCAAGTTGACACAATGTATCAACTACCACAGTCCATGATCCATTTTCAGTTTGCGTTTGTGTGAGTTGTGATATGTAGTTCGAGGTTCAGGATTTTTGCCTGCAGATGGCCAGTTGTTCCAATGCCACCTGATGGAAAGGACCTATTTCTTCCATGGCCTTTGTGCCTCTGTTAATGTTATGGTTTTGTGTCTAGGTGTCCCTGCAAAGCCTCAGGCAGTCACTGGGGCAGGCTTCTAGAGTCGGCAATCACTTCATGATCCGATGTTGGGGTTAGGGGTACAAGTGCTACACCATCCTGGGCCAGGAGCCTGCAGCATAAGGGAGGGCTAGAGGCTCGCCCACATGCTCCTCGTCTTTTTGCTCTTGCTGATTTCACTGTTTCCCCACCTCCATGAATGGCTGCCCTCTGCCATGCACCACCCTGCTTTGGAGCCAGCCAAGGAGGGACTGAAACCTCCACAAACTGCGAGCTAAATAAACCTTTCTTTCCTCAATTTTTGTGCCAGGTATTTTGTCTCAGCAACCAGAAAAAAGTAACTAAGACAGTTAAAAGACAGTTGGCCGTATCTACCGATCTCTTCCCGGCCCGTGCGCTCCTCTGCATTGCTTTAAATCTTTGCCTTCACCTCTGTTACACAGTCTTGGTTATGGTAGTCACACACTCAATCTTGAAACCAGGCAGATTCCTTCCATCGCATTCTTTTTCTAGTTTGTTTCATTCTAGCTCCTGTCCTTCCAAGTAAGTTTCACAATAATCTTGTTCTTAAAAAAAAAAAAAAAAACTCAGTAAGATTTTAATAGGAATTATACTCTACACCACTCAATAAATTTCAGAAGAAAAGCTCTACTTACTATGCTAAGCCTTCCCATCCGTGGAGAGGGGGTGCCTCACCATGCACTGAGGTCTCTGATTTCTTTCATGAGAAATGAACATGATTTTCTGTAGTGATGTGTTTTGTTGTTTTCTGTAGTAATGTGTTTTGGGGGCCAGGAAGACAGCTCAGTGGCACAAGTGCCTACCTAGCAAGTGCACGGTCCTGAGTTCAATCCCCGGTTCCACCAAAAAAAAAAAAAAAGTAATATGTTTTGAACACTTTCTTTTTATCTTCTGTGGATCTACTAAACGTTTTGATTTTGTGTTTACACAAGCAGCACTTACTGATCACAGGCTATTTTAATGACAACTTCAATCACTTGCACAAGCTTTGCATTTTTATTCTATCTCCCACAATGGTTTTATGACAATTTTATATCTTCTAATGTGTATCTCTTAACAAATTGTTGTGGCTATAGTTTTTAAGTTACTTTTGCAAAGCACGATATTTTTAATTTTGGTGGTCACATGTTGACTGTTCGTACACTAAAACAGTTGACTTGTGATGCTTACCTTTTATCCTGCAACCCTGGTGAACTCCTTTTCTAGTTCCAAGAGAGTTGCTTGTAAATTCTTTCAAATAGTCTACATAGAGAATATCATCTTCAAACACGGAGAGCTTTCTGTCTTCCTTTTTAGACTGACTGCCTTTCAACTCTTCTTCTGCCCTTGTGGCCCTGGCTAGATCTCTCAGCATTAGACTGACTAAGAACAATGGGTGTGGATGTCCTTGGCTTGCTCCTAATCTATGAGGAAGACACTGTCTTTCACCATTAAACACAAGGTGAGCTGTAAGACTTTTGCAAATGTTGTTTAGCAAATGGAAGAAAATTTCCTGATTATGAATGTAGATTTGGTGCTTTTTTCTGTATTAATTAATATGTTCCTGTGATTTTTTTTTTCTGTAGCTTGTCCAAATGATGGATTATATTGATTAAGTTTTAAATATTGAACAAACTTCACATTCCTCAAATGCCTTGGACATGATGCATAATTAGTTGCTGATATTTTGTTGGGGGACTATTGTGTCTATATACACAAAGTAAATTGGGCTGTATGTTTTCTGTATAGTTTGGCTTAGGTAGCATGGCACACTATTTTCATAAAAGGAATTGAAAAGCATTCTTTCCTCTCCTGTCTTTTGAATGAGTCTGTGTAGGATTAGGGTTAATTCTTACTAAAACATTTGGTAGAAGTCTGCCGTGAAAGATTCTGAGCCTGGAGATTTCTTTTTGATTGTTTCCTTCTTAATTTTCCAAATTAATTTCCTTACTAAGCATGTAGTTCTTCGCATGAACTATTTGATATCAGATAAGTCGCAGTATTTTGTGATTTTGGACGGAGTGGTCTATTTTGTTTAAATTATCAAATATTTACACAAGAGTTGCTCAGAGTTACCCCCATTGTCCTCTTGACCTCTGTGGGGCCTAATGATTTCTTCTGTTTCTTCATTTATATTGTAATTTGTGTCCTCTTTTCTCTTCACATGTCTTACGGTTTATCAATTTTATTGATCTTTTCAAAGACCGGCTCTTTGTGCCCTTAATATTCTCTGTTATTCCTCCGTTTGCATTTCCATTGATTTTCCCTCTCGTCTTTGCTATTTCCTTCCTTCGGTTTACACTGGGTATATTTTGCTCTTCTTTTTGTAAGTTCCTGAAGTTGGCGCTTCTCTTAGGGCTTTGAGATTTTACAATGTGTACGTATGGATTTGGCCCTATAAATAAGCCTCTCCACACTGCTTTATGAAGGCCGATGCTCTTGTTTCCCTTTTCGTTCCGTTCGCTGTGCTTTTACTTGCCCTTGAGATGTGTCTTAGCTCTTTACCCTTCTCCGAAACACAACTCCCAACATCTACGTGTAACTTGAGGAGAGTTGGTTTGAGTCACAGTTTCCGGTGGGCTCGGCCCAGAGTTGGTCAGTGATGCCAAGGCAGGAAAGGCAGGGCGAAAGGGGCTGGAGGAGCAAAGCTCAGCTCATGGTGGTCAGGAGCCAGAGACAGAACAGAGGGGCTGGGACCAAGACCCCCGCCCTTCCGGTTCATCCTCCCGGGGACCAATTCAGCGAAGTTCTCCCTCCAAGCAGCACACTGAGTGTAAATTCACCAATAGACAAAGCCACTGAGGTGTCTGTCACACCAAGGGTCCAATCAGCCTGTACACACATGAGATTCTGAGGACACGTTTTCGACCTAGACCACAAGAAAGCATCTTCGATCCATGGATTTTATAGAAGTGTTTCTTTAGTTTCCAATTAAAGACTATTTTGTCGGGGCCTGGCGGGATGGCTCAGTGGTCTAAAGCACCTGCAGGTGGCTGCAGGGACCACGGTTCGATCCCTGGCACCACATGCTGCGCCAGCCCTGCCCTGGGGGTGGGGGCTGCGCCGGCCGTAAAAATGAGTGAATAAACAAACAAAGGTTCTGAAACAAGAAAAAAATAAATAAATTTAAAAAAAAAAAAAAAAGACTATTTTGTCACCTCTTACTGGTCTAGTTTGACTCTACTGATGTTGGAACATCCATACTGGTGGTTTCAATTCACTGAAGTTTTTCACCTTTGTTTTATGGCCCAAGTCTGTTTTATTACATGTTCTAAGACACTTGAAAGGACTGCATGGTCCACTGTTGCCAGGTAGAATACGCTAAATGTTAGGTAGGTCCTGATGGTAGTTGGTGGTATTAAATTCAACATCTGTATTATTGTTAACTTTTCTTGTCTCTCCTATTCATTGTTGAGGCATAAAACTATTGAAATCTTCAGCTGTAACTGTAGATTATCAGTTTTGTAGATATCAATTATCGTTCCATCACCTCGTTCAACATTTTTTTTTTTTTTTTTTTTGTTAATATAGGGCTCCCGGGTTCCCTTGATAGATTATTTTCATTACATGTCTTACTCTGGTGATTTTTTTTTTGCCTGAAATCTACTCATTTGATATTAATAAGCCTGCATGTTTTAATTTGGTTAATATATACTTGTATGACACAATGTTTCTTCATCCATTCACTTTGAAGTTACCCATATATTTATGTTCAAGAAGTGTATTCTGGAGACTGCATATGGCTGGGTTATGCTTTTAACCTGCTCTCTCAATTTCTGTCTTTCAATTCATGCATTTAGAACTTTTGCATGTAATATAATTATTACTATGTGAGTGCTTAATTCTACCATCTTGCCTTATTTTCTCTTTACTTTCGGGTTTTGTTCCTATATATAATAGTGCTTCATTTTCCCTCTCTTCTCATGGCAAAATGTAGTTCCTCCCATGGGCTTGGGGATTTTGTAGCTTGTTTTTAAATTAATGTGTGTAAATAAACAGAAGTAGAAACCAAAACAAAACAAAAAATCATCTGCCAGAGGCTCCATCCTTTGGGGAGGGAGCAGCTCAGAGTTGCAAAGAGTCCCCCACCAGGCCTGGCCCCTCGGTCTATCCCTTCATAGGAGGGAGAGAGCCACGCCAGGGCAGGACGAGAGGGGAGCAGAGGGGCAGTGCAGGGGACTTTCCACACCGCCTCTTGGAAAAGGAAAGAACTGGAGGCCGTGGGACCCGCTAGGCCAGCTGATAGGGAAGAGGAGGCAGAGGCCACCAGCACCCCTTCCCCTTGGGGTTCAGAGGCAATGCCCCCCAGCACCGCTGTCTTCCGTGCTCCCCTGCGTGGTCTGTGCATGTGGCACAACAGCCACACCCGTGTCTCCTTACCCCAGCCCTGCCACCCTGGTGGCCTGACCCAGGACAGGAGCCGCAGGGCAGCGCTGGGTCAGTGTGCACAAGGCTCTTGAGAGGCCTCTGTGAGCCCCTCCGCCTGAGTCTCAGGCACAAAAGTGTGCAAGGTCATCCTTCCACCCCCGCCCTCAGCACCCAGGCTACAGGAGGTTCCTGGGACCGTGACCAGAGGCCTATACCTCTCCTCCTTGTCCCCTCACTGGACAGGCTGCGCCCTGTCTCTTGGGTCAGCATGCTCCTCCCTCCCAGCTCTGCCTGTTTCCCTCTTGCTCTGCCCAGGAACTGGAAGACAGGAGCTGTGCGGGAAGGGGGGGGACAGAGCAGCACCTCCAGCCCTGGCAGCAGTGAACACAAGCCCGACTCTCCCGGCCCCTCTCCGGCCCAGTGCAGATCCGACCACAACTATGCTGTCCCCAGCCTCCCAGCAGAGACCTCCAGCTCCTTGAGGGAGGATCAGGCCAGTGAGTGCAGGAGGACAGAGTCGGCTCCTGCTCCCTACCACAGCATGGCCACACTCCAGCTTCAGAGGCCACAGACCCTGTATGGCTCACATGGCCCCATCCACAGGGCTCCCCACACAGGCAGGAGGGGCCCTGGCTCTGTGCCTACCTCAGGCCAGCGAAGCCCCTGCGGCACCCCGGATAAGAGGTGTTCACACCTGGAGCTTGGCGAGCTGGGCACCAAAGATTACTTTCCTTTGCTTTTATTGTTATCTGTTTTGCCGTTATATGGTCTGTTTGTAGGAGAGGGGGTGACTTTCTTTTGATTAGATCCTCACACTGTGTTATAAATGTGCACATTATGAAAAACAGAAAACATAGCCAAAAGGGGGAAAAAAAAAAACTATCATTTTAACACCCTAATAAAAACATAAAGTACCTTAAGCTACAAAACAGAATGCAAAAGAAGAGAAAAATCCAGACACTGACGGGTGTGAGAGAAATGCGTTCTGACTCCCTGCCTGGCCCAGGGACAGCGGCGGTGGAACTGGGCCCTTTCTCGGTGACTTTGCTGTCACCCTGCTCGGCTGGCTGCCAGTCCACGCTGTCTGTGGATAGGCCTGCCACGGGCATTTCCTGAAGACAAGCAATGCATGGTGAGGACCCGTGGCCACCAGTCCCACTCCACAGTTCCACGAGGACTGCGCCTTCTGGTCCCATCAGCCTGTGTCCCGCCTGCTCTTTCTTTCTTGTAAAACCCGGAACGCCCAACGGATAAGTGTAAGACTCAGCCACGTCCACACACCCACAACTCACACTCCAGAGCCAGCCCGAGGCCTCTGAGTGGTCTGCAGCACTGGGCAAGCTGTGTGACATCCAAGCTGGCCCCTCTGGTGAGGTTTCTCCACCGGGTCACTGTGGACACTTGGGTGACAGCCCCTTGTGCTAAGCAGTCCCCACGCTGCAGGACATCTGGGCAGGCAGCAGAAACAGCTGAATTTGTAGTCACTGGGGCATGGTGCCCAGCCTTGGTGTCCCCATTTCTAAATCAAGGCTTCTGCCACACTGGTGTGGCCAGGCTGGATGGGAAGGGAAACCCGCAGGCTTGGCAAAGGACTCCGCATTCACACGCCACTCCCCAAAGCAGCTATGTCTTCGGAGCCTTTGCCAAAGGGGCACACGTGTCTAACCAGGCACCTCCCTGGAGCAACAGGAGTGTGGAGTGGACCAGCAATAGGATGACACACCAGACAGGGACAGTGCTGGCACCAAGTGCCTAGGACCCCTGCATGGCCTGGTCACTGCCAGCTCAGAAGTGGCCATGGGCAGGCTGTCATCAGGGGCACTGCCTCCAGGCCACTCCAGCAGGCTGGCCCATCCTCAGGCAGCAGGACCTGTGCCAGGTAATCTTCATTGTCAACTGATCTGGTGCTCGGAGTCTCGGGAGAAGCTGGCTATGGGTTGGGCTCGCTCTTCTCATGGGCTGCTGGGTGCCCTGATGAGCCCGTGGCTGAGTGTGCCGTGAGCAGGTAGAGTGTGGGCCAGGCCGGACTGTCCCCCTGCACTGCTTCCTGCTACCTTTCGGCGGGCACCTTGGCCCTGTCACTCCCCTGTGCTGTCAGCTTTCTGTCTTGGAGTCGGCCATGGACTGGACCTACGAAACCATGAGCCCACCGCAGCCTCTTTTCCTCTGAGCTGAGGGTGTCAGGTATTTTGTCCCCATCCTTCGGATGCTGCATGGGCAGGGACAGCAGTTGTGAGCTGTCCCAAAGCTAAGGCCAATGCCGGCCAAATGGATTTGTGTTTTGCCAAAAGGCAATGAGTAGATTGGAAGCCAACGAGGGGAGGCAGGTCTGACACAAGAGGGCGAGTTCCAGGGAAGAGAGAGGAGCTTCAGTCATGGAGACTTAATGAGCGAGGGAGAGATGGGGAGCAGGAGGAGCTTGGTGTGTAAATCAAATGTTAATCATCATAAAGGCAAGCCTTGCTGAGGCATAAATCAATAGTGCAAGGATGTCCAAAACACCTGCCTTGGAAAGCGCTTCTGGAACCAGAGGCTGAAATGGCAGGAGAGGAAGACAAATGCGGAGAGAGTTTCAGGGCCACCAGGAGGCAGCAGGGCACTCCTGGGAGGTAGGGGGCCACACTGGCTGCCGCAGGTTGGGGTGCAGCTGTCCCCAGAATGAGTGTTCCCCAAGTGCTGGAGCAAGCCCTGAGCACGGGCTCCACACCCTGCCACGCTGGGCCCTTCGCTCTGCTGCTCCCTGGAGTCTTACTCTGTGCTCCGTCCGACCCCAAATAAAGGAGATGAGGCCTCCATGCTCAGTCCACAGGCAGTGTCGTCCAGCTGAGCCCCGCAAGCAACAGACAGAGGCTCAGAGACACAAGTCCGCAGAGGACACCCAGGTCCCTCCTGGCCCCCACCTGTCGCCCACTCCATTAACTGCTCCAACCTTTCCACCATCTAGAAGGAGGCCTGACCCACCCACCCCCCAACTACCACAGAGCAGAGGTCCTCTGGGCCCACCGATGTCCCCTCAATGCCGTGGCTGTCGCAGCACCAGCAGGCTGTGCAGTGTGTGCTCCCAGGGGGTCCTGGAGAGGGCTGGGGCCCATGGCCAAGTGACAGGGAGGTGGCACTGCCCAGCCCAGGACAGGCATTCTGGTGCCCAATCCTATTTTGTCAGCCTTTGCCATGGCTGCGGCAGAGGGCACCAAGCTTCCCTGCCTGGCACAGCCCTGCAGGCCCAGCACCCAGGGTCACTTCTGTTCCTCTCTGATGGGGTTCTGTGGCCGACACATCAGCGTGGCTGGCACATGCGCAGATCACCTGGTGAGACCAGAAGGTAGACACAAGGAGGGCAGCTTGTGCTCCTACGGCAGCTCGTGCTCAAATCACCAGAGATGGGCATTCACCCAGGCTAGTGCCGCCAATGACCTGGTGTCTTGCACCTGGCTCCTGTCAGGCTCTGCCGCCCTGAGGACCACACTTCCTGTGCCTGACCCCTGGGGGTATGCACCCCACTCAGGTCATGGCAATGCTACTGATGTCGCAGAGCCGGTTCTGTGCATTGGCCACACACGCACACACACACACACACACACACACACACACACACACTCATGCATACTCTCTTAGAAGGCCCTAAGCAATGCAGCTCAGCCCAGGGGCCTCTGACACCCCAAGGACAGAAAGACTTCTCAGTGTGGGTCCTGGGGAGCCAGGTAGAAGACAAGGAGGCTGAGGCATCTCCCCCAGGAATTCAAAAGGGCCTCTTAGCATTCTGGGGCTCAGGTACCCTTTCAAATTATTAAAAACTCACAACTCTGCCCTGCTGGGAAAGAAGCCCCAAGGTGTTCGGGACTCCCCCCCCCCACTCTGGCAAGCAAGAGACAGTTCTGCTGGAGTCCCTCTTCCTGAAGGGCACAGAGACCCCAGGGACTGCTCAGCCCAAGGCTTGATGCCCTTTTGGGGAGCACCCAGCACTTTCCCGTCTCCTTGCCTCCCCACGAGATTGGTACAACAGCACCCCCTTGACCAGCTGAAGACACTTGCCATGGGTGACGATGACCCTCCAACAGCCGGGTCTCACTGCCAGGCACTCCCAAAACCCACCCAGACTCATGCTGTCTCCAGAAGGCCCGAGTGCTCTGCAGGGACATGAGCTAGCCATGCTCTCCCCAGAAGGCTCGGAAGGCAGGGCCCCGCCCCAGAGGCATGGGAGCCGCCGTCTTTCATGTGCACTCCTCTTCCGTACATCAGTCGCAGGAAGGAGCTCACAGTCACCCGGAGTGCAGGGAACTCCGCCGGCAGCTGCCTCTCCTCGCAGCACAAGAGCCCCTGAAAGCGACGTGGACTCTGCTCCTCCTCTTGCAGCCTGCACCCTCCGGTTTCAAAAAGTGTACCTGGCTCAGATCTGTGAATTGTTTAACAGGCTTGATCAGCTCAGGGAGCCCTCTCATGTCACTTTGTCCCTGGCAAGTCGGGCTCAGATGGGAGACTGCAAACGCAGGAGAGAGTGAGGGCCGGGTAGTGTTTCTCACCAGGAGGCTGCTGGGGGTGAGACCAGAAGGCCCCACATGGGGCCCCGTGGGGGAGAGCCTGGCTTCTGCAGGTGCTCAGGGTCACTCAGGCTATCCCAGGACCCCCAGGTTATCCCTGCTCTATGACCTCACGCCTCCAGTTCATTCAGATTGGTACAGTGTTATAGTATGGGCCTAACATGTCCCCAAAGATTGGCTCTTGGGGACACTACACTCATCAGTGAGTTGCCCCACTGCCAAGGCCATGGCTAAATGTGCTCCCCCGTGGTGGGATCTGCTTCAGTGGGTGCTGCTGAGCTTCAGCCTGGAGAGCTGAGCTCTGGTCCCAGGTCCTCCCTTCTTGCCCTGCTGCTTCCTGACCACTACCTGTGGGTGGCTCCTGCCCACCGCATCCTGCCCGGTGCCCTTTCTGCCCTGGAGCTAGGCAACCAGGGACTGAACCCTCTACAGCTGGGACCCCAGACACAGCTCTCTTTCTTAAAATTGTAGGTGTCAAGTTGTTTGCCCAAGGGACTAAAAAAATGACCAGGACTCCCAGAGAGACCCAGACCCCGGCAGTCTGGAGCTGCAGAGAGCATGGCCTGGTTGATCTCTGAGGATAGCATCAAACCTTGGGTTTACAATGACCATCGACAGCACCAAGCAGTCTGAACCTGCAGTGACCTGCGGTGGAGATGGATGGGGTAAACTGAGGCACGGGGACAACAGCCAGACTTCTTGTATTTAAAATCCAGCTCCGCCACTTTCTACTGCATTACAGTCAAGAACCTGGACATCTCCAGGCCTCAGTTTCATCCTGTGATAAGTGAGGAAAGATGCTAACAAGGGCCCCAGCACCATGCAGGCTGCTGCCCAGCTCAGGTAATTAATACGTGGACTGGGGCAATGCCTGCCCTAGGAAGCACCTGCTGCACCAGTTCTCCCTGCTCTGGCTGTTGTGACAATCATTATAAGTCATGCTGTCACCGTGTGTATTATGCTGCTAAGATCATAAAGCACATAGTGATTTTCTTTCTTGTTCTTTTGGTACTAGGGATTGAATTCAGGACCTCGCATTTGCCAGGCAGGTGCCTACGCCCCTGAGCTATCTCACTGGCCTATAATGATTTCATTATGGCCAGGTGGCAGGCAATAGACTTAGCTACTCATGTGAATCACATCTGGCCCTTGGCATCCATGGTGTATTGGTCAGGGTTTTACTTAGAGGAACAGAACAGATATAAGGAATGGATACTAACACAAAACATACCATCTATAAGGAATTATAAGATTGGCTTACAATAGTCAGCCACAGAGTCAGATGAGGAAGCCTGCAGAGGGTGTCTGCATGCTCCGGACTGAAGAATTCAATCGTGAGGTCTGAACTTCACTGCAGAACTCCGTGTAAGTCTCTATCCGTCGGCTGATGGGGGTCTGCAATGGAAGACTGAAGTGTCTGTAATGGATGCTGAAGAGTCTGCACTGGATGGCGAAAGATCCAATCTAGAGGCTGAAGAGTCTGCACTGCAAGCCAGATGATGAAGTCCAGGCTGAACATGAAGACTGAAGCTTCTCCGACAAAATGAAGTGTTGACTCCTTCCTCAGCCCTTTAAAAAGTCTCTTTGTGCTCAGTCATTCTGACGTAGGCCCATTGTGTCCTAGGATGGAACCAATCGTATCCCAGGATGGGCCCTTGATCCCACTCTAGGGAAGAGCCAATCATATCCTAGGCAGGCCCTGGTCACGCTCCAGGGAGGAACCAATTGTACGCCAGGGTGGGGTTCCCACCAACAGGGACCCAGGCCGCTGAGTCATTCAGTCAAGTTGACACAATGTATCAACCACTACACATGGCTTCACCTTTTTTGGCTGGAAGGACGTTGAAGCAAGGTCAGAAAGCAGTTGGTGAGAAGGAGGAGCTCTGGGTCTCTGAGGTGCAAAGCAGGCCACGGCCCACCATAACCTCTGTGCACTAGGAGAAGGGCCAAGGAAGAGTGTTAAGGCTCCAAACGCAGAAAAAGGATGAGCGCGTGGGTGTGCCAATTGCCCTGATTTTATCAGTATGTATGAGATGGGGCTGGATAGATGGCGAATAACCCCAATTCTTAAATGTATTACAGTAAAAGACACATTGCCGCGAATGTCCCTTCTCCCTCTGCTTTGAGCACACTTATCCCACTGTCCTTGCCACTTTCTGCAGCAATTCTGCAGGTCTTCTTTCACATGGGTCTTCATGAAGTGCAATCAAAAATGCAGTGAATTCTGCTGCCAAGGGCCAATAGAAAGACAGGCTCGCCAGAATGTTTCAGGGTGTCCTCGTCTACCTCATCCACTGAGCTGGCACCCTGAGACTTCTGGCTGTTTTTCAAAGTCAGAATGACTGGAAAAGGTCACACCTTGAATCAGTTCAGGACACCAGGGCAGGCACACAGGACAGTGGAGGTGCACTGTCACCTCCCCAGGATCAGGTACCACCTCCCACTCCTGGAAGCCTGCAGCCAGCAGGAACTGGGATCCCTCAAGCCCAGCCATGCCACTTGCCTGTGGGGCAGAGGGAACAAAGGGATTTATCCAGTGTCACACAAGCCATGGCCACAGACTGGGGCTGGCTCTGCCTCGGCTGCTGTCCCTGGGCCTGTCCCTGAAGCAGGTCTCACTGTCCCCTCCACAGAGGCCTACTGGTATGTGGGGCCCTGTCCTTGCAAATCTGTCCATCAGACAGGACAGGCCCACAACCTCTCATCAGAGACCACAAAAGCACTGTGAGCATCTTATCCTTTGAAGCTCCCCTTGGCTTTACATCCAGGCCTGCAAACTATCTCTGCAGAAAAATAACCTAGATTTGTCATGGCACGTTGTGACACATTTCTGTGGTTCCTTGATCCATCCTTGGGCCAACAACAGCTCCCTGGCTTCATGTTAAAGAAGAACACGCACAGCACAGACAAGAAGAATCCAGGGTAAAGTGAGCAGTTACCTTGGAAAAAGGCAGAGGCAAATTCATTCCGCTGAATGTGGATCCAGTTCCCAGCCAAGTGGCAGATTCATAATCTAGCAGCTCCAACGGCTATTGACAGAGCCTAGGCCACAAATGAGGGGACCAGAGCAGGGTGGTGGCTTGTGGAGTAGATAATGGGATCTGGGGCCCTTAATTTGCAGGTCACCAGTTTAAATTTAGCCTGAACACCACGTCACTAGGAGCTGCAGCAGTGCAGCACAGGCCGGCCCAGCACTGGTAGGCTGCAGAGGGGCCTTGGTGTGGACCCGGGCATCAGGCCCAGGCACAGCTGAAGCAGGGAGACAGACCTGAGGTGCCAGTTGTGGCTGGCACTCGGTCCACCCCTGAAAATAGGGGACTGCTCCCCACTTTCCTGCCTGTCACTTAGCTAGATATCTGTGGCTTCCCTGCTCACCCTCTTTGTCCTTGTCCCTTGCTTGGTCCCCTGCCTCATCTGCTCTCAGAAGCCACCGACTTCTCCCAAGCATCGTCACCCAGCATGAACGGGTTTGTCCTCAGAGGCAGGGCTCCTTGGTGGTCTGTAGGAAGAATGTCTTTTACGTCCACTTTGTCATGAACCAGTACTTTTGTGAAACACAGTAAAAATAAATGACTGGAAAAGTGAAATGAAAAAGCTGGGAACTATAGTCCCGATTTTTTTTTTTTTTTTACTAGATTCAGAGACCTAGAATTGCCCAGAGCATCACCACAAAGGCTGAGCAGTGCTCACTCCGATTTCTGAGCTCCTCTCTTCTCCTGGCAGTGACAGTCTGGGGACCACCTTCAAGCAGCTGTGCCACAGAAGCACCGGAAGCCCTGGACACAGGAGGCAGCAGGGAC
>PVJA010014659.1:0-46980 GCA_004027025.1 Myocastor coypus | reverse complement strand
TGAATGAACTGCAGTGCGTCTAAGGAGAGTCACCCAGAGAAAAACATTCTCTCAGGCTTTCACAGAAAGCAAAATGGCCAAGCAATGGCCGTGACTCGTCCCGAAGGCTAACACTAACAACAGTTCTACAAAGTACTGTCTATGGTCTCAAATTTAATCCTGAGGGGATTTGACCCTGGAAGATACAAAAAAAAAAAAAGAATGTTTAGTTATACAGGTCTTGCTTCGACTTTCCCTTGACCACCCAGCAAGAAAAAAAAAAAAATCCTTAATTACAACACATGGAACGCAGAGCTAGATTGGTGAGATGAGCTTTAGGAGGCTTAGATTCAATAGCCTCCAACATCACAAGCTTCACTGGTGGCACACTGCATTCCAAAACCTTTGACTGTGTATGTATCTGCTTCCTCTTAGTCCAAAGAGAAATATATTCTTTCTTTTTTTTTTTTTTCTAAGCAACATCAATAGGGAGGTGGGTCATGCCCACGCACTGCACTCTATAGAATGATTGTGAGGACAATATGCAATATGTCAACTTTCAAAGAAAAGAAGGGGTAAAAGAAAAAAAATGTAATGTGGATTTTGAAAGGCTAATGTTTAATTGTTTGATCAATCTTATATACCTATATGTATTAATCTAAACTGATCTGATGATGAAAATATGTAATATAACCATTGTTAAATTTAAACAATAAAAAATTGAAAAAAAAGAATATCCATACTATCATAGATAATTCACACATTCAATAAAATCACTATCAAAAGCAATTAACATGCTTCACAGAACTATAAAAATTCCTAAATTCTGTAAACAATTACCAAAAAAAAAACCCTGACTAGGCAACCTGATCATAAACAAAAATGATGCCACAAAG
Source organism: Myocastor coypus (assembly GCA_004027025.1). Classification (NCBI taxonomy): domain Eukaryota; kingdom Metazoa; phylum Chordata; class Mammalia; order Rodentia; family Myocastoridae; genus Myocastor; species Myocastor coypus. The sequence continues at coordinate 46,105 of PVJA010014659.1, read as the reverse complement.
CTATAGTGACCAAGGGGTGCAGTTTCGGCATGAAGACAGACACACAGTCCAACGGAGAAGAACTAAAAGCATACAGGCAAACCTGTATATCTACAACCAACAGATTTTTGCTAATTGTGCTAACAACACAGCAACTTTTTTATCTTTTCCAATGAATGGTAATATGAAAAATTGAATATTTACTTATAGAAGAACAAAAATAGTTCCCTGCTCTAGACATCACTCAAACTAAAGACAAAATTATAAACTGCAAAACTACTACAGAAAAAAATGAATAAGCACTTTAAGACACTCGGATTGACAAGGTTTTATTTTAATAAGATCCAAAAATACCAGGAAAAAAGACAGAAGACAAATTTGATTCCATAAATTTAAAACTTGTACACTGGGGAAGGGAAAATAGAGCGAAGAAACAAACTACCTAATGGGAGAAAATATTGGCCAACTCTACACCTGAGCAGGCATTATAAACCAAATATATAAGAAGATTAGAAAATTAGTCTTGAGTTTGTGTACTGCTATGCTACTATATTTGGTGCGTGTTTCGTGCACATGTGTGCATGCACATACATGTTTTGGTACAGGACCTCACTATGCAGCTCAGACTCACAGTGACTCTTCTGGTTCAACCTCCCAGCTCTGGGATTGCAGGCGTGCACCACCACTGCAGGTTTCAGTAGCTGACACAGCAAGCCTGGGGCTCCAGGCTCAGCATGACATGCCGCACCAGGGATCCAGCCCAGGTCTTGCAAGTGGTTAGATAGACCAACTATGTTCCCAGCCCCTTGTTCCTGATTTTAAAGTGAAAGCTTTCAATTCTTGTCCATTTACTATGATGTTGGCTGTTGGTTTGTCATAGATAACTTTTATCAGGTTGACGTCAACACTATCTCAGTTTTCTGTGGATTTCTTTTCATCATGAATGAGTGTTAGACTATCAAAAGCTTTTTCTGCATCTATTGAGATCATCTGGTTTTTGTCTTTGGCTCTGTTAATGTGGGTTTTTATTGGTTTGTCTGTTTGTTTTTGCAGAACCAGGGATTGAACTCAGGTCCTTGTGCTTGCCAGACAAGCACTTATTCTACTGAGCTATCTTCCCAGCCCCTGGCTCTGTTAATGTGGTATACAACATTTATGGATTGCATACAGTGAACTACCCCCGCATTCCTGGGATTAATCCCACTTGGTCATAATGCATAATCTCCTTGATGACTTGCTGCATTCTAGTGGCTAAGATTTTACTGAGGATATTTGTATCTGCTAATTAGGGAGACTGGCCTCTGATTCTCTTTTTTGGTTAGGTCCTTCTCTGGTTTTGGTATTAGAGAAATACTTGTTTCCAGAAATGAATTTGGGAGAATTGCTTCCCTTCCAATTTCACTGAAGAGCTGACAAAGAGCTGGTGTTAAATCTTCTATAAATTTCTTGTAAGAGTCAGCTAGAATCCATCAGAACCTGAGCTTTTCCCCTTCCTAGGTATTTTTCCAAAAGAACTGAAAATCTCATACCACCGTGATATATATGCACCCATTTTTACAGCAGCACAATTTGTCATAGCAAAATCTTGGAAACAACTCAAATGCCCATCAACTGAGGAATACATAAAAAGATGCAGTATTTTTTACATAATGGAGTATTATTTAGCTATAAAAAGCTAAATTCAAGGCTTTTACAGGTAAATGATACAACTAGAGACTGTATTTCTAAGTGAAATAAATCAGACCCACATGTGCAAACACTGTATTGTCTCACTTGTGTGAGAACCTGAAACAGTATATCAAATCTGAAAGGTCCAATAGACATTGTGAAAGGAAAAGAGTCTGTTCAACTGAAAGGAAAAACAGGGACAACGAAAAGGACAAAAGAAAGAAGGGAAAAGATATATTTATGTATATATGCAGGCTAGTTTGGATAATTATATTGTTGATTTGTGCTGGTCTACTGCAAGGAGCAATTAATACTTAAATTATTCTATTTTTTCTTCTGTTTAAGTTCTTATAACTTTATATACCAATTTGGCAGGTTTATATCTGGTAATCTAAATAACTAATATGAAGATAGCATTGTCAAATTCCTATTACTTTGTTTAATGAAATTTCATGCGATTTGTAATGTTTTTATTTTCCATTTTGTAGTCTTTTAAAAAAATAAAAAGGAAAAGTAATTAAAATGAAAACCAGATCTAAATAGATACTTTTCAAAAGAAATACAAGAGGCCAACTATTGTACGGAAAAATGTTCCTTACTCATCATCATGGAAGTTACAAACCAAACCCCAGTGAAGCATCACTGCATTCCAGTAGGAGTACACTTATCAGACACACCAAGGATAGCAAGTTCTGGTGAGGACCTAGGAGATAACGACACACTTGCACATCCTCTAAAGGAGTGTAAATTAGTATATCCGATGTGGAAAACAGTATGGAGGTACCTAAAGAAAACTAAAAAGAAAGAATTATATAATTCAGCTATCTCAGTGATTAGTGTGTGTGTGTGTGTGTGTGTGTGTGTGTGTGTGTGTGTGTGTGTGTGTAGTTGAAAAAAGCATATCAAGAAACATCTGCCTTCTCATGTTTATTGTAAAATTATTTACAGGAGCCACTAAACAGAAAAAAATGTCAATACCCACCAGTTGATAAATATATGAAATATTTCACAAACATTTAATGGAATGCTAACATAAAAAAGAATGCAATCTTGCCATTTGTGACAATAGATATGACTAGGGACAATAATGAAATATGAAAGAGCATTTCAGAGGTCCAGTAAGGAAAAACATAAATGTGAAAAATATAGAGAAACATGAACAAGAAACATCCTTCCAGAGTCAACTAAGATTCTACTTGGGAAATCTTCCCACCGCCAAAGAAGAGCTTTCCCATAGTCTGACTGGTAGCATTTTGATTTACTACAAATCATGGATTTTGCCTTTACATTCCTAATCATGATATTTTGTGTTTCACCTTTAAATAACGGAGCGGTGACTGGAAGAGGTTGCGCATATAGAGTGTGGCGCCTCAGTTACAGCAGAAGCTACACACCAGACACCCCTGTGATAAGTGAAAATCAGCGAAGTAGCGACGTTATATTTATTTTAGTATTTACACATATTTTAAGGCTTTACAAACCCTTCCCACACTCTTATAAACGTTTCCAACACTTAAAAACACTTCTAATGTTCATAGCCATTTTTCTAAACTTGTCAACCTACATAATTTTAACAACATACATATGCTGTACATTACTGCAAACATCCTGCAATATAGCAAAAAAAAAGAAGTCAGCAATAAATAACTTAGATTCCCTGCTATGCCGGCCCTGCCTCTGGGGCACGCTGAGATGGTGATTGTGACTGAGTGTGGTGGTGCACTCCTGGAATCCCAGCTCTTGGGAGGCTGAACACAGGCAGATCACTTGGAGTCTGATCTATGTAGTGAGACCCTGGACAACCTGCAGAACCTGACTAAAATACAAAAATGATTATTAATGATAATAGTTATTATTATTATTATTTAGATTCGTGGTTTTTGAGAACCTGCAAAACAGTGAGCCTATGAAAATTGAACAGCCCAATAGCGAGAGACTACTGTAATCTGCACTTTTTAACCAAGGTCTTGGCCAGCAGTCCCAGCTGGCCCCAGCTGGGCAAGACAATCCTCAGCTAGAGAGTGGCCCCAGATGCTGAGCTGTGGGCCAAGACCGGTGGGATTGACTGTCGACAGCTTTAGAAGAGGTTGAATGTGTTCTGTCTTTCAGAAATTATGAAAAAATATATTGGTAACCGGAAGATATTGCATAGCTACTCACTAATGCTGTCTATTCGCTTAATAAGATATATTAAAATTTATACCAGAATTCTTTGGAATGAGGCTGTGTCCTAGTTTTGCCAATAAAAAGCAAAACAAATAAGGCTTATCCACTTCCAAGGGCGAACCTTACGATTCCGTATTTTCAACTATTTCCCTGTCTCTCACTGTGCTCTTTGTCCTATCTCTGTAGGGAGAAGGAAATGATTTAAGAGACAGTGAAGCCCCTGTCAGATCCCTAAGGCAGCCCCCATGAAGGGGTTCCCTGAAAACCACACTACTCACAATGGATTGGGACATGAGCAACTAGACTTGGAGCACTTTGAATTGAAAGAGACCTAACAGTGTTAGTCTGCCTTGTATGGGGCCCATCTGCCCGTATTCATCTTATCCAAACTGTGTTCCTATGTTCCAGCAATGCTAAAGCCTTAATGTTATACGGGGAAAAGATGTCATGCTTATACAGAGCATGTTGCAGGTTGTGTAGAGTTCACTGGTTTTAGAATCTGCCGTGCTTGGATTTTAGTATTTTATTCTCAAATAGAAAATTCTGGCCGGGCGTGGTGGCGCACGCCTGTAATCCCAGCACTCGGGAGGCTGAGGGAGGAGGATTGGTGGGAGTTCGAGACCAGCCTGGGCTACAAAAGTGAGCTCAAGGTCAGCCTCAACTGCATAGCAAAACCCTGTCTCAAAAAGACAAAAAAAAAAAAAAAAAAAAAAAAAAAAAAAAAAAAAAAAAAAAAAAAAAAAATTCTGATAAGTTCAATTCACCTTCTCCCTTCTCTCCTTTCCTGTTCTAAATGCATGCATACACAGGGGAGAGAGAAGAGACAGACAGACAGACACAGAGAGAGACAGAGAGATAGAGACAGACAGAGAGACAGAGACAGACAGACACAGAGACACAGACACAGAGACACAGAGACAGAAAGACAGAGAGATGACAGAGTGACAGAGACAGAGACAGAGACAGAGAGGACTGTGTTCATCTGGTGGTAAGGGTGGTAAGCACACAGAGCAGAGTAACATTGTGTTTGGTGTGTAGCTCACACAGCAGGAGCGTATGTGCGGCTAACAAAATCTTAACCACTTAGCAGTTATGAAAAGATCACACATTCCTTCAACCGTATAGAAAAGGAGAAAAAGGAGAGCATCAAGTGAACTTTGCCCACTCTATCTGAGCACAAAAATATGAGCCATAAAAGAGAACAGGTCTCTGTGCAGGCAGAGAAGCTTGAGCTGACTTCTGACATGAACCTAGCGATGACCTTGTGCCCGAGCTGTGTCGTACAGTGAGTCCCAGCACAGACAAGCACCTTGCAAAGCTTCATCAAGACAGGGCTTCTGCTGTCCATTACTTCAGTAAAGAACACGTGAGACATCATCTGGGCAGCGGTTCTGGGCGACAAAGCAACTTCTTTCAATGCCAGTCTATTAGAGGAGAATATTATCATAGTTCCACAAACTGGCCTACAGTTTTGGGAGCAACTTAAAGCAGAATTAGTAAATATCCCTGTGTTAGGTTACAAACAGGACTCCAAAGGAAGAATGTCTTCTAATAAAGATGAGAAAAATACAGAGCTAATGTAATGCAATATACATTTACAACTGATTAAGTACAGCACAAATAATATCCCAAATATAAGTGCCTCATAAGCAACACCATAAAGAAAACTGACTACTCAGTGTGTGGTTTTACAACTACACAGCACACAGTTTATTTGGTAATTTATAAACTATATTTTTATAGACTGGGCCTATTGGCATGCACAACTTACACAAGGAGCACACTTCTACCTGATCACATAGGATGCTGGCATTAGGAAAGCGCTATCCAAAAAGAGCAGAGGCCACTGGAGTAGGTGACACAACGCACCCCATCTTCGGAACAGCACAAACTCAACAGCTCAACTGTGGAAAAGCCCAGTCGCCCATCAGCAGAGGAATGGGTTAAGCAAATGTTCTGGCTACACTCAGACTGGAATGTTACTTTGCCATAAAGGAGAAGAGATTTATAAGCTTTGTAGTAAGATAGATGTAGCTGGGAGAGGGAATGCTCAGGGAAACATTGAATGCAAAAGTTACGTATCACATGGTGGTCTTATATGAGAAACCCAGCTATAAATAAATTATCATATGATAAAGGAAAGATAGTAGGAGCAAAGGGGCAATTTGGGAGCTAGAAAAGTATCTAGGGAAGAAGACAGAAGGAGAGACATTGGGGAAGAAAAGGAAATTGAAAAAGTACAAATACTGCAAAACAAATATAATTATTCTAGATACAAACTTTCTTAGTTACTCTTCTCTCGTTGCTGGGACAAATACCCGACACTCAAAATGAAGGAAGGAAAGGTTTATTTAGCTCACAGTCACTGGAGGTTTCAGTCCATATTCAGGTGGCCCAAGGCTGAGTGGAACAGGGCGGAGAGCATCCAGTTCATGGCGGCAGAACAGCAACAAACAAGACAGAGGCAACTGAGCAACCAGGGGAGAAGAGAGCAACAGCTCTGGTCTGTCTCTCTCTGTCTCTTTTAAGCTCTCTGCCTTAGCCTATCCGCCTCAGGCCACAACCATGGTCTCAGCAGTACTCAGACCATAATCCCAGCAGTAATGAAACACATCATCCCAGTGGCTCATCATTCAAGTCTCAAACTCTAGAAGTCCCTGCCCATGACTGCATGAGGCTTTGGGGGAACTAGGCATAAACCATAACACAAACATATATCAAAAACAAATGATAAAGTTTAACATCAGGCCTTCATTTTTGCATACATAAATAGCTAAAGAACTTTAGGAAATGCTGTTGTTCAAGGTAATTACAACTATTAGCCTCACTAGGGAGATAGCTCAGCAGTGTAAACATCTGCCTGGCAAGTACAAGGTTCAGAGTTCCATCCCCGATACCACTAACTAACTAGCTAAATAAATAAATAAATAAATAAATCAGCCACATCAGGCCCCAGGCTTCTTTTCATGATAGCTTGGGACCTACGCCATGCAGCTTGAGGAAAAACAGTATCATAGTCGCTTTCTGCTCGCTGAGGTCCTGTGCCCGATGCCAACAAGTTCAATGAGCCAATATTTATGTCAGCTCACATTGTTTGGAGGTTTCTGTCCCTCACTGACTGGCCTCAGGGCTGAAGTAACATGGGGAAGTGGTCAGCCATGGAGGTGAGCAGCTCACACCAGGGAGGTGAGCAAGCTGAAAGAGAAGGAAGCCTGAGAGGGAGGAGACACACGGCCCCTGGTCCCCTCCCACCCGTGACCTGCCACTGCTGATGTCACGCTTAGCGACAGTGTCCGCACCATGCAATCACCTTCCAAAAACCTCACCTATGAGTTCAGAAGCCTCTCGGGGGCTCCTACGAACCAAAACAAAGTTCAGATTGAGCACTTAATAAAAGTGAACAAAGAAGACATCTGCAAAGGCATTTGCAACCTTTGCTTAGGATCTTCTCAAATGACTATATTAAATCATTTTCATCTCCCGCTAGGAGACAAAATAATAATAATGGTAATGATAAAGCCCAAGAAAGGTTTTGTAAAACACCTCTGTACTTCACTTACAGTTTGTCTCCCTCAGAAGCTGATGAACTGGAACCTTGGTCCTCCTGTGGGAAGGCTGAGAGGTACATGTTAGTGAGAAGTCATCAGGTCTCCTGCTACCTATCTCATCCCGTGGGCCCTCCCTCTTACACTCATGCTGCTCTGTCCTTCGCCACATTGTGATCCTGACAGATGAACCCCTTAGGTCTTGACATGATGGATTTTGAACTTTCAGAACCGTGAGCTAAACAGATCTCTTCCTTGTGTAATTTACCCAGCCTTCAGTACTTTGCTATAACAGAAAAGAAGCTAAGAAATTCTGCATAAGACAGACACAGTCAGGCTTCCACAGCTGTGGGCTCTTGCCTTTAAAATCCTTCTAGACACGCACTGAAAATTCACAGAGCCATAGCATCTGAGTGGCATGACTGACCTCTTCTCCTCAGGTCTGGCAAAGCAAGAACATGGCTGCTGAGGGTATTTCAACCTAATGAAAGCAACCGGAGAGAGTCCTTTGTCACTATGGAGAACTAAAAGGTGCCCCTGGCCTTGGGGTTCAGAGTTACATTTTTCATCATTATGAAAAGCCTTTTAAGATTAAAGGAAATCATCTAATGTTTTATCCGTAAGAAAGTACAGGAGGAAGTAGGACACAAAAACCACAGCAAGTGGGCAAAAATAGTAACACCGAATAAAATCAGATGAAGCCGGAAGTACGAAGATATTATTTATTCATTTGGCAGTCTCTGGAGTCACATAAGGATCGCATGTTATGAATACATCAAGTATTACAGCTTCTCAAGCATCAAATAAATAAATAAATAAATAAATAAATAAATAAATAAAGAGAAGGCAGATGAAATGATCACCCAGTGTCTTAAGATGACACCTAGAAGAGGTAGCTGCATTTGCTCTAACCAAACCCCTACTGGCTGAGAACCACCAAACTTTATTCCTTCTTATTTGCTTTGTTGTAGGAAGTATTATTTAATACAAACATGTCTCTAGATATCTCAGGACAATGACAATTTATCAACATTAATTAGATGTTATAGAGAGTGTCTCAGTAGTGTGTGTGTGTGTGTGTGTGTGTGTGTGTGTGTGTGTGTCCAGCAAACTCAGGCTTCACACCTGCTAGGCAAGAACTACATCACTGAGCTTCCCTCACACCACCAGGCTCACAGGTTTTTTGTTTGTTTGTTTGTTTCTTTGTTTTTACGCAGTCATAGTTATTTTTACCTGGATCTCAAAATGGAAATCGTTTGGCCAGGGGGCCCGAGGGGTGCCGCCACAGCAATGTCAACACCGGAATGCAGAACCACTGCCCCAAGTGGTGAGCTGCGCCGGCCCCTGGGCAAGCGGCAGCAGGGTTCTGGTTATCTGCAGATGGAGCAGAAGGGCCAGCAGCAGATAAAAAGACATGTAAATGGAGCGCTTGGGTAGGCCTTGGCATTTGCTCCAGACCTTGTGGAGCTGTCAACCTAGAGGACATCCGAACGTGAGGAGAGGGCATAGATGACAGAGTGGCTCTGACACCAGGCAGATTTTTGTCTTGACGTCATGTTATAAGTCTCAATATCTTTCTCCCCTTTGACTGATTCCTGGCAAGGTTGTCCACTGTCTTCCCCAGTTCAACCGCAGGCTATAACTGAGTTACTTGTTCTAAAAAACTTCTTTACTTAGCGAGACTATGTAGGACAAACACATGAACCAAAATTGGCCAAATGGAGTGCTTTGGAAAATGCTAGATAGAAATAGGAGTGGTCTTTTGCCTTCTAGTAAGACAGTAAGATTTCATACTGAGAAAACAGAGTAGTCTCCTTTCGTTTTCATATTTGCCTATACCAAAATCAACATAAAACATACTAAATTTGTGTGTGTGTGAATGTGTGTGAGTGAAAGAGAGAAACACAGACAGACAGAAAGAGACAGAGAGGCAGAGAGAGATAGAGAAAAAGAGAGAGACAGAGACAGAGAGACAGAAAGACAGAGAAAAGGACAAAGAGACAGAGATCAAACATTTGAACCCTGGATATAGCCATGAATTTATAATATATTTATCTCAAATTTCCTAGTGTCCCTGGGTTAGCATCACTATGTGGTCATGTTCTTCCAGGCACCATGGGAGAACACCGTAGGTAGCACCAGGCTTGCATAGTCTTTTAGTTCTCACCTCTAGGAGAAGATAAATTTCTTTACTGCGGCTTGTACATTGACTCTCACCCAAAGCTCTCTTTGAGCTGTGAGAGGCAAATGCCCATTTATGGACCTATCACCATGACCAGAGACTAACAGTATGTCCAATTGGAAGCCTGCAGAGTGTGATCCTCACACGACCATAACAAACGTGCATTGCGTTTTGGGGTCCAAGGAACCAACATACTGGATCTAAAGCAGCTTCCCAAAAGATAAAAAAAATGGCCACACATTTACAATTCTAAGTGAAAAATATTCCTATTTATACTCAGACCATTTCAAAGTGATGTAAAGGCGGCTCTATGGTATTTTAACACAAACAAGTCTGTTCGCACTTATTTCCGATGCCCTGTTTTTTTTTTTTTAACTATGGGAAAATACATTCAGAATATTAAATGTCTTAGACTTAACTTGGAATTGGTATTTTCCATCAATCATTGCTATTCTAATAAATCCCTATAGAATGTCATAAAAGCACTTACACGTTTTTACACAGAAATTTAGAAATCCAAGCATATACAAAATTGTAGCCAGTCAAATCCTATGGCATTTTTCCTTATCTCTTACTCTCTTTTAATAACCTTTTTTGTTTTCTTGTAAAACAATGATTTACTTGAGAGAATATAGCAATAACTGAAATTACATCAGAAGCAGCACACATCTAAAAGACCAGAATGACAGGCAGGAAGATGCACTCAAAATAGAAGAATATACCAAGACAGATTATATATGGGCATAAGACAGAAGTTTCAACAAGAGAAAAAGACTTCCCTAGTTGTTGGCAAAGGTATTCCAATGTTTTTTTGTTTGTTTGCTTGTTTGTTTTGTGTTTTTGCAGAAGCGGGGATTGAACTCAGGCCTTTGCACTTGCCAGGCAAGTGCTTAAACTACTGAGCTATCTCCCCAGCCTCAATAATCCCATGTTCTATATAACTGCCTGTATAAGTATCAAGAAAAGATGGGATTATGAAGTAAAAGGTAAAAATTCATAATGTACATGATGAACTTGAAAATAATTTCATAACTTTTAGAAAGTTTGGCTAAAGTAATACGCAATACATAGTAAATTAAATTAAATTAAACTAAATTAAATGAGACTGTTAAAACATGTAGAAAAACAACCATTTTCCCCAGTAAAGCCTAATAATTTTATGTATTTCCCTTTGAATTGTGCTTTTTTATCTTAGCTTTGGTTTGTGCCCTGTTAGGATTTGTGCAGATTTTCACAAAATGAAAATGACTAGGCACCAAATAAAAACACTGAAGTCCTAAAAAGATAGTTATTCTTTTGAATTCACAAAAAAGAAAATCAAAATGAATGTTTGCTTGTTAGTTTAGTTAAACATCTATTCCTTCTATAGATGGAATGGTTAAAACATTGCTTTTCACCCTAGTTCCTGTGCAGTTTGGAGCATGGGTGAGGTCCACCCCCAAGTTTCCATGGAGCTGAGCCAACATCCTACCAGGAGATGGCTGTGGGCATGACGACGGCCACTGAGAAACGAGGAGGCAAAGCCAGTATCAGTGGGATCACACATAACTGTCTGAGACGAGAATATTTTAGCAACCCTGGGAATTTATGGTGAAAAATGTCAGAAACCGCTTATAACCACTGTTGTCAGAAAAAAAAAAAAAAATCCTTGAAAATCCCATTACAAATGACATTTATGAACAGTAAAATGACACTGAAAGTCAGTTCATAGAAAATTGTAGAAAATGTAATTCCTATATATTAAAACATGGTATGCAACTATGTGAGAGAGAGAGAGACAGAGAGAGTGTGTGTGTGTGTGTGAGCGCACGCGCGCGTGTGTGCGTGTCTGCGCATGCACACATTTGATGTCAGTCTCAGGCACTAATTACCTTCCATTCATGCCATTTCCTGTAGCTGATGCTGCATATTCACAGAAAAAACTGACATTACTGCACAGTTGGTTTAAAATTCTCCCTGCACCACGGTGTAAAACCTGAAAGTTAAGCCCTGTTTCCACAGCAACCACAATTTAGCTCCTCAAGCATAGCTAGACGTTTACTGTGCTCTTAACCTACATGCACACAGGAAGTCTTGCTGCTTTTTCATGCACCATTTCAGAGGTGCGTTAGTTATGTAAGCATGTGCTTGTGGGTTCTTTCCTGCCTTTGAAAACTCAATGACAATTTTACATAGGAAGCTGCTGAAGCGCAAATTGGGGGAAAAAAAAAAATGAGTGTAATTATGAGCAGCTGGGTGTGCAGATATATTTTCTGTAAAACTGATAAGTAGTTCAGTCAGAAAATGAGCATTGGACCATTCATCTATGAAAACACCAAGTCTGACCCAATTTGGAGGTTCTCCTTCATACACAGAGTCACACGCACACCCTGGAGTCATTGGACCTTCTCCGGAGACACTGGCACTTCTGTCGCCCGTGGAAGCCTTGGCTATGGTTCCAGAACGGCTGTCTAATAAATGTGTTAGGCTGGTAGCTTGTTTATTCTGTGGATGCGAACCCTCATGGTGCTACTCAGCTCCATCCTTTGGCTTCCTATGCAGTCATTTGGCTTTAGTTCATCCTCTTTACCTCCGTAGGGCTGCTTCGTTCTCTGGAGGTGAAAAACGCCCAGTTTTTCCAGCATAGGCATTCCCCCACTTTTCAGTGTTAAAGAAACAGAATCAGCTGAATTAAATCCTTGACCAAGCTTTATTATAGACTTGGAAACCTTCACATGGGAGCAGTCAAGAAAGCCAAAGGTTTGAGGAAAAGGGTGTTTTACAAAATTAAGATAAAGCAAGTTATTTGCCAAAATATCGGGGAGGGGGGTTGCATTATAAAGATGGATGTCTTATTTGATCTATTTTGATTGTATGCTAGACGCAGGCCACAGGCATGTGGCACTCAGTTTATGTTCATGACACTTCATGTTGAGAAGTTTTGATGTTTGAAAATTATTACTTAAATCTAGCTTGTGAAATTCCTTGTGATTTTTTTTCTCATTCTATGATCATGATTTCTGTTTACTATTTGAATCTTCTCCTAAACTCAAGCCATCACACACACACACACACACACACACACACACACACACACACACACACATATCTTTTTCCTCAGATTGCCCAAAGTAATAGCTAAGAAGTATATAAAAAGATAAAGGTAGACATTTCCATTTCCAATTCTAAGTAATTCTAGGCAGTGTCTGTATATTCATTTTCGAAATGAAATTACTGGGCAAAATCATTTATCCTTTATCTTAACTCCACTCAATCATGGCTTAGAAACCCATCTCCCCTTTCAGTAATTGTTAGCAATGCATCTGTTTATAACCATGGTCTTTCATGTTACTCAGAGCCAGGATTCAAAATGTCCTACATTTTCTCTAACTTTCCAACCACTTTTTTATCTAGCACAGAAACTTCTTTCTCTTTCCATTTCATATGAAAAATAGGTGTCTTCGCATATGGGATCCATTAACAGGTGCTCTTCTTCCCCATCTAACCTGAAAATTTTTGTGTAACAATCCTTCTTTTCCTTTTGTCTCAGGGAAAAAAAAAAAAAAAAAACTTTTTCTCTGAACTTTGACACCACTACTCTAAATACTGTATTTACTACTTTGCTGATCTTGGGAATTTTTTCCAGTCTTTAATCAGTTTGTTTTATATTGACATTCTTTCTCTACACTGCTAGTTTTTCTCCCCTGCTTATAAATAGATGTGAACAAATACTTTCTATCTTAAAAATTAAAATGAGCTAGGCATGATGGCACATGCCTCCAATCCCAGCACTCAGGAGGCTGAGGCAGAAAGGTTAGTGGGAGTCTGAAGTTAGTCTGGGCTACATAGTGAGTTCAAAGTCACTCTGGAAGACATGCTAAAATCTTATTTCAAAAACTAAAATAAAATGCATTAGGAGAACTTCTAAGAAACTTCATCTTTGAATTTATTTCTATTATTCTTTCATTGCTAGAATGAGCAAAAAAATAAATGTGTGAACTCATCGCCTTTCTTATACGACGTCTCCTCTCGCCATTCTACCATTCCTGAGTTCTGCCTCTGCCTATCCTCTCACTCAGCTGCGCTAATTAAGCCTTGCTACAGTGCTCTGATTTGGACATCAGATTGTTTTCTATCCTTTAATCTGACTGCAGCTTCCCGTACTGGTTGCTATGGTTTCGCGAATCTGCCTCATCCCTTGGATTCCATGCCATCATCCCTCCCTCCCCTTCTGGTTCTGAATCCAACTAGCTTGCAATTTTATTTGCAAGTCTTCTTTTTCGTCCTAGTCTCTGACCATCATGTAGTTCCCTGTGTCCTCATTCCCTTTGTAAATCCGACCTAGTTTAATAAGAATAATTTGTTCCAGTATGAGGCAGTTACTTCTCTTCATAACTAAACGATGTTCCTTTTTGGGAAAAATATGCAAAATATGTATATATACAGGATGGATGAGATGATGGTATTCATAATTTCTGTCAGATTTTTTTTTAAAAAAATGGTAGTTAATGATTAGAATTTCTACCTTGACTAACTCTGTATGCTGATTTCTGCGATCTAAGCAACTACATCAAAAACAGTGTAATGTGTAAGACAAAATCTATAGTTGAATACTGCTCATCTTGGCCTTCTAGAAGTGAATCATTTCTAATGTCTTATCAATTATTATATTCTCTTTAAAATAAATTAAAACAAAAAAAACAAGGAAAAAATAAGATTTTTTGAAAGCCAGTGCCAATATTCAATTATTTCCTCAATCTTGCATAACTACATCTGTTAATCTGAGCAATAGATTTGATAATAAAGATAATATAACAACTATTGTTAGTCAGCTGTTCTTGTGACATATGCATTGTTGTACGTCACCTTTTTTTCTGTATTTTTTCTATTTGTTTTGTCTCTGTGCTTACTCTTCAAAATGAAATTTAGAAAAGTAAAGAAGATAAGAAAATAGAAAAAGCTAAGGTTTCTTGAAGGCAAGCACCAATAATTAATTATTTGTCCAGTCTTGCTTAACTATTTCTGTTAATCTGAGCAACAGATCTGATGAGAAAAATAGATAATAGAACAGCCATTGTTCATTAACTGTTCTCGTTTTCAACCTCTGTAACACATGTGCTCCTGTATGTTGTCCTGTTTCTGCCTTTATTTCTACTATTTGTCTTTGCTTTTGTTTTTCCTCTTCAAAATCAAATCAAATCAGTTTTATAAATTTTAAATCATAGCTATGATTTAAAAGGAGCCCTCATCTAAGTCTTCACTTGCACCATCTTGCTTAAACCCTACACAAATCATTTCACATGTTACAATTGCTTTGCGTTTGAGATACCTACCTCTAATCTCTTCTTTTTCAGTACACTCTTGATAAATTTTCCAAAGTGATATTTTTCAACATATATATGACTGTCATGTAGTACACCCAAAATCTTCCTTTGTTTTAATCACATGAAGCTCCATCATGAACTGAGACTATATTGTTCAGGCTCATTTATTCCCGCTATCTTTGGCCACTTCAAGTTCGTCACCATCTCTGCTGGGAGCAAGGGTATTCAATTTTGGTGGTCTGACAGCCTGCAAACTAGTTCCATAGTTCCATAGGCATCAAGAGACTTAAAAACTTGATGAAACAATGTGAACATAAAACATATACAATAACATAGAAATATTCTAAGTAAATGGGGAAAACATGAGATCTTGTTTGTTAATGTCCAACTGGATTTCTTTTTTTGCCATGCTGGGAATCTAGGGCCTTTGTACATGCTACTTAAATTCTCAACACTAAATTATATTCCCAGCCTATCAGTTGGATTTTTTTTTATTAAAGAGAACAAAAAATACTAAAATAGAAATGATACAGAATTTCAAAAAACAAGACACTAGGAATTAAAAAATGGTCATTATATCGCACATTTTTGTCTTCAAAGTAGTTGCTCAGGTTACCAGATATAAACATGAAAAACTGGTCAGAAGATTTAAACATTAACTGTTCCTTTCAATAAACAAATAGAACTTTGTAATGCAATTATCTTCTGTGTCTTTTGCTTCTTTCTTTTCTCCATTTCTTCATCACATTTGTCCTTTCCTTTTGAGCAATTCTTTCCTCCTTTCACAGTATCGATTGTACCTTTTGGATTTTCATAACACACCTATAAGTTATCAGAACACAAGTGCGCTTCCCATAAGTGCATACAAAGAAAAGAGTGCGTATCTGATGTTGCTACCTACTAACCACTCAGCCTCTCCATCCCGTCTTCAAACTATTAGACAGAGGAGGAGTTGAAAATACAGAGGCGCAACATCTGTGCATAAGTATGTCTCCTAAATTTATCATTCGTTAACTTCCCAGGAAACTATTTCTAAACATAACCATTTCCATGAGAAGGGAAAGATACTCCATAATTTTGTCCTGTGGTCTCTGCACCCATTGCTTGCCCTAAACTCAAACTGAGCTGTCTGCGAGGCTTGGTGAGTACTGAGTGGTGGCATTTTTCTTATAAAGGACTCTACCATGTTATCCATATGAGTTGAGTAAATTGGAGAAGTTGTTTCAAAAAGTGGATTGGTTTTCCTTTGTTTATGTTGCTTTCTATCACTCAGAAAACTAGAGAAAATATTGTTCCCTTCAGTGGTTCTTCAAATGCCTGAAAACCACAAAGCGTATGCAGCAGCCCTCTCCACGTAGCAGTCGAGGAGCAAGCCACTGTACTAGAACACGAAAGGGGCTTTGATAAGATTTTAACTTTTAGGTTATATTTTCATGATTTATTTCTGCCTCCTTGCAAATACTACGCTTATGACCAATTTTATTTGACCACTGAATATTTATTTACATGTTTATTTCTTTAGCATTTGTTTCAACTGTAATGATCATAAACTCCATCAAATATATTATTAAATATAACTTTTTAAAAAATTCTTTTAAAAAAACTAAAATAATTTTTTAAATAATATGTTATGGGCTGAGAAGATAGCTCCATGGCACAAGTACCTGCCTGGCAAGAACAAGGTTGTGAGTTTGAACCCCAGTCCTGCAAAAAAAAATTAATAATAATAATAATAATAATAATATATGTTATGGTCCAGACAAATCTAACACCTCTTTGCCAGTGCTGCCTACTTTCTAATACTATTACAGTTTTTGTAACAAATTATCTAGGGGATGGGGAGATAGCTCTGTAGAATAAGTCCTTGCCTGGCAAGTGCAGGGTCCTGAGTTCAATCCCTGGTACAGGAAAAAAAAAATCAGAATAAAACACAACCTTATCTCTACTCACATTTGCTGTAAGAATTCCAGAGTCATTCATCAGCACTTGGAATTCTCCATCCTATTGGCTTTAGTCATCCCCAGACTATCTCCTAAGCCCCCTCAACCTTTAAGATCTTTCTGATGTACTCCCAGAACCAGACCAGAGCCTACGCACAGTTCTCCGCATTATTGATTCCTTAACATTTCTTCATGTTCTTGCTCTAAATCAGTGGTTCTCAACCTTTCCAATCCCGTGACCCCGCAATACAGTTCCTCATGTTGCAGTGACCCCAAACCAAAAAATAATTTTGGTGGCTACTTCAAAACTATAATTTTGCTACAGTTATGATTCGTAATGTAAATACACGACATGCATTATGTATTCTCATTGCTATAAATCAAACATAATTTAAACATAGTGATTAATCACAAAAACAATATTTAATTATATGTTGAGAAATATTTATTACTAATTCCAATAAATAACATTTCACCATGGCACAGCATGGGCTTAAATATAGCTACAGTAATATAACAGTGAACAACGGGAGCTGGGCGTGGTGGGAGCCGGGCACGGTGGCTCACGCCTGTAATCTCAGCACTCGGGAGGCTGAGGCAGGAGGATTGGTGCGAGTTTGAGACCAGCCTGGGCTACAAAAGTGAGCTCAAGACCAGCCTCAACTGCACAGAGAGACCCTGTCTCAAAAAGACAAAAGAAAAAAAAAAAACAGTGAACAACAGTGCAATATTTTGCAACAGTACGCGCATCCATAATGGCGCGCATTCCAGCTGAATAGCGCTGCTGCAGACGGTAGCACGACTTCTCAGGGGCTAAAGTCATCAGAAATATGTATTTTCCTGATGGCTTCAGGCGACCCCTGTGTTTTGGTCATTCGAACCCCGCTCGGATCGCGACCCACAGGTTGGGAACTGCTGCTCTAAATAATCCATGACTTTTCTAAAAGACGTGATTTAGCCTAGGTCTGTTTGGTGTGGAGAAACAGAAGCCCCTCCAAAATTCAAAGTAGGAGAACCCTTAACTGAGGGAGTTAGAGACTTTTGTTTCTGTCAGAAAGACAGAGACAGTGAAAGCGGGAGATATTCCCCCCCGAATTTTACAAATTTAGGAAGTGCCTGTTTCGCAGCTTATCCATCTACCCATCACTGACCTCAGTTGCGTATAGCACCATAGAAAGTAACGCTCAGGGCCAGTCTTATAAGCTACTTCAGATCATCTTCCTTCTATCCATGTGTCTGCCTTCATTGGTTCCCAGAGAAAAATGGCTGCTTCTTTTCTATCACCAGATCCTACCCCTAAGTACATCTCCTGTTCCCATCTCCTGTCTCCACATGTGTAATGCCGTAATGATTCTCCAAGTTACTGAAAACAAAAATCTTAGGATGTTCTGTGAATCAGTGATTCGCATGTCATGCACTTGATCACAATGTTGTGGCAACTTCACCTCAAGATATGTCTGACCTTCACTCCTTCTATACTTCTATAGACACAACTCAGACAAATGCTGTGCTGATGTTAGTCCCGGACAGCAGCATTTTCTAAGTGATCGCTCTGCTTCCACCCACCATTTACCCTATATTGTTTTCTGGGTATCACAAAAAACATTCATTGTAACTCTAAAGCTCTCTAACAGGTATATATTATACACTGTACTCTAATACTTATGATGATGAAGATTCATATGTTTGTTTCCTGGGACAGATTTTAACACTCTTTAGCTGCAAGTATTTCACTAAACATCTTTGAGAAAATTTGATCTAAGCAAATAATCTGTGCTTTGTTTTATTTTAAATAGAAGAAAACATGTGCTCATATAGAATCAAAAGAAGTGTATACTGGATTCAGAAAATTGGAGACAGGAGGAATTATACAATCGGTATAATATATTCTAGAGAAACTTGAAGGAAGTCTAAAGGAATTACTACTGAAAGAAAAGAGATGTCTGAAACAAGAAGTAGAAATTGAGGTATTGTGAACACAATCATCCGTCCATACCTCTAACTGTGATCAATATGAGAGGATAAATTACTCAAATATTTTAAGCATCAATATTCTCCCCATTCATCATTTGTTCAATAAACACTTATTGATTATCTGTTAGGCATTTTCACTCTCCTAGACACTGAAGAAATTATACAGAAAAATAGGCTGAGTACCTGTATTGATTTATATTATAGCATCTCTTTACTGGAGGGCAACTATGTTTATTGCTATCACAAGAAAGTAGAAAGTGTTCTGTTAGAAAAACCATGAGAAAATGACACACAGCCATTACTAGACATTAAATAACCACTGCTGAAAGACTCAAAAGAAGAAAAGAGGCTGGACTAATAGACTTTCACTCCAGAGAAAGTGCCTTAGCACTAAGGGGGTGAACAGTATTCCGTGGAATGATCTAACAGCACATTTAAAGGCAGAGTTGTCAAAAAAAAAAAAAAATCAAGACCGGATCATGGAGCTTGTAGGAGTATGGAGTGATGAAAGGAAAGGTTGGAATGACAGGTGGAGCTGGTTCAAAGACCATAGAAATTGCTTCTGAGAACGTGATGTGCCAGGTTATCCCCTAGGGCCTTGTTAATTTCTGGATTCCTATTCAGTAGATCTAGGACAGGACCCTAACATCTAAGAAGCTTGCAACTAATGCCAGGGTTGTTGCTCTGTTTGTTGTTCTTTTAACAAGAAGAATTTAAATTATGACCCAAAATTTGAACCTTATATCTGCTCCCCTGTGTTTATTTAATTTATTTATTTATTTGTTTGTTTGTTTGTTTGTTTGTTTTCAGAACCGGGGATCGAACTCCAGACCTTGCACTTACCAGGCAGGCACTTGTGCCCCTGAGCTATCTCCTGGGCCCCTCCCCTGTTTAAGTAGATAATGATAATCAAATGCACATTTTTTACATCTTTCACACACCGTGTGAACATTTTACAAGAATTTGAATATTCAAGAGGTAGGGAGGTATTTTAACAGCAAATAATATTTAAAGGGATATAGTAAACTTGGGAAGTTGTAGGATCAATAACAGGATCAATTTAAGATCTGGAATCAATAGACAATGACCATAAATGCATGTAGAGTAATAAAAACACTGACTGTGACACTAAAATTGAGGGCTGAAGTAAGTGTATGAGCCTTGGCTCAAGTGATCCTCGTGCCTCAGCTTCCCAAGTGCTGGGAGCTACAGGTGTGCACACTGTCCCCCAAAACCCCATTTTAAATTTGAATTAGGTGCAGAAGCTGAGCTAACCTGCTTGAGTCATCAGTACACTTACTCATTCACTGTACAGATGCCTAACTCCAGCTCTGGCCTGGGCGCTGGGGTTGTCAGTGCAGACAGACAGACAGATGGACGGACGGATGGACAGACGGACGGACGGACGGACAGACGGACGGACAGACAGACAAGCTCCCATTACACTTGCATTGGATGAGGAAAGAGTGGGCGAGTGCAGATGTTCAGGTCGTGTGCGGAGCTGTGGAGGGTGTCACAGGGCAGAGGTTCAGGTCTCTGCTGGGGACGGCTTGGGGTGGGAGCCCCCGGGCTGGTTCATGAAGGACAAGAGGAGGCAGCTCCTGGAGCTGAGAGGAACAGAGTGATGGCCCCAGGACATGCAGGCAGCAGGGCACCGTGTCCCAGGCCCTGAGAGGGGGCTGCGGAGCCGGGAGCGAGCGAATCTCAGGGCTAGCCATGCCCTGGCCAGCACCCACATGGGGAAGAGAAGCAGGAAAGCCAGCCCTGGCGACCTGCTCCTGCCCACCCCAGTACCGGGCTCTTCCTGGTGTGAAGGCGAAGGCTTGGAGGAGTGTGCCGACAGCAAGTGCTTGGGATCTGAGTTGTAGAGAACCCCGGAGCTGCTGTAGGCGAGAGGAATGAGGGGCCCCTGCCCTGTTGGCCCCCAGCTAGTCGGCTTCCCGGGGCTGCTGGGCCTGGCAGTGAGGAAGCAGCAAGGAAGGGCATAGCATGCCTGGGGGGTAAGGAAGAGGCTGCAAGGCCCAGGTTCCCCTGGCACCGCTGAGAGCTGGCAGCGTCATCAAGTGGAGAGGGAGAGAGGGAGGCAAGTCGCCCTCTTGCAGGTTTGAAGGTGGCCAAGCAGGTTATACCAATGAGCTAGCATGGGAATGTGCCTATGCAGGGTGTGTCTGTGTGTGTGTGTGTGTGTGTGTGTGCGCGCGCGCGTGCGTGTGTGTGTCTGAGGCCAGCGGAGCAGGCAGGGCTGCCCTGGTGTAGCTTCATGTCTTGTGTGCATCTGGTCCTCGAATGCCTGCTTCCTCTCACAGACTGGGTTCAGAGTTTGTGAGCAGTGGGTGGAGGAGGCTGGAGGGCAGGGTGGGGTGTGACTAGGGGAGCACCTGAGGCTGCAGGGGCTGCATCATGTGGGAGAATGCCGGAGCCTGGCACCCCTGCAGCCACCAGGCACAGCGAACGTGGGCAAAGCAGTGTGGATGTCACCTAGGGGTCACCATACCTGACCACGTCTTACCTTACTATTATCTTAGCTCTAAGTGTGAAGGATCGCCTGAGCAGCTCTCCTTGAAAAAAGAATGACCGTCTCCATTTTGACTGAGCCTGACCCTGTTTCCTTGTACTGAAATGTACAGAGCTGGCTAGGACTTCTCATCATCCTCTCAATTGGCCTTGAGCAGTGTGTATTGGTCTAGCCGAGGTGCTGGTGGTAATTTCTGAAGATGGCACGCGTGTTTCCCTGACAACCACACCTGCTGCTCTCTAATATGAGCCGGGTTGAGACAGGACAAAGAGCCAATGCTTCACACTGCCGGCTGGGATTGAACCTCAAGATAGAGGCTATGACTTCCTGGAGCCTGAAAGATTACATATTGGAGCTGAAGCACCAGATCCCCAAAATATTAGATACTATCGCAACAGCATAATGCAAATCACTTCCTTTGCATATCCTCTCTGAATATGGCCGAGGTGAATGCAGGCCTCCTACCTAGCCCAGCTCGCAGTGCTCACCTGCTTCCCACAATTCCCTTTCGCAAGCCACTCCCCTTTCTCCACTGAACAAAACACAAGTGCAGCCCTGGGTTGCTCTCTTTGTTCCAAAAGCCACCTTAATGGCTGGCCTTTGAACCAGGAAGGGACTATGATACTAAGAATGAAAACAAAATATAAAAAATCAATAAAGTAGATTAAAAAGTTTTTCAAAGAATGGAAAGGAGCTTTTCCCCCAATGACCTAAGTCTACATGAGATGTTCTGAAGAGCTCAACTCTTCAGCCCGGCCAATGCAGGACTCAAGGGCCCTGGATCCAAGCCCCAATACCAGAAAAACAAAAAATGAATGAAACTAAGAAAGATATCAAAGAAGGATCGAAAAGACAGAGAGACGGGAAGAGAGAGAGAGAGAGAGAGAGAGAGAGAGAGAGAGAGAGAGAGAGAGAATGACGTGGTGGAAGTGACTGTGTGACACTCAAAAGCAGGTTTTTAAAAATGCCATGAACCTTTAACTAATTTCTCTTGAGATATTCACTCTGCCTCCCTCTGCGTCCATGTAAAAATTCTGGCTACGTGGTGAGGCAGAAAAGGAATTTGACCAAACACAGCGAAAAAGAGACAGAGAGCCCTCGGGAACCCGGCTATTTGTGTCTGCCTAGGCTAAGTGTCAGATGTATGTTCAACTGGAGAACCCTAAAAAAGACCCCCATCTGAGCATTCCTCGGACCCCATTCAATGAGAGACATAAATAAAAACTGCCTCCAGCCCAGTCAACCTGCAGGTACTGAACAAAACAAGTGACAGCTAACGTTTTTAGCTTCTCTCACAAAGTATCCCTTCTTTTTTCTCTAATTATTTGGACTGCCAACTTAAGTAGTTAATCCTCCAGAAGAGAAGCTTAATGATATTATTCTCTATCACATAGGCACTTGAGCTTACCATCACTACCTTTCTGAAGATCCAGTGCCTTAGACATAACATGAAACATATTTTCCAACAATTGTTGATATTCCAAATTTTAAATCCCCGTAGAAAGTAAAAAAAATCTTATGCATTGTTACACAGAGATTTAGGAACTTAACCATTTACAAAATTGTAACAGTGCACTTCTATGGTCTTTTTTCCTTGTCTTATATTCTCTTTTATTTCCTTTTTTTCTTTCTTTTTTATTTTTAAACAAACATTTACTTGAGAGAAAGTATAGCAATAATTGATATGACATTAGAGGCAGTGCATAATTAGACGACCAGAATGCTAGGCACTCCAAGCATGGTTTGGTGTTACACATTGCTATCCTCAGTGCATTTGCTTAGTTCACAGATGTCAGTATGTATAGTAATTATTTTCTCATTAGCAATAATCAGACCTATGGTGAATAGTTTCCTGAGATAAAAAATTAAACTTTTAATTATGTGTTTATGGAAATATCTCTGTCTGCAGAACCAAATACTGTGTTGTAAAATAGTGTTTTATTTATATCAAAAGTATCTCAAAGCCAGGTATGTTGACACACACCTGTAATTCCAACGCTTGGGAAGCTGAGGCAGGACTGGTTTGTCATTAGTCTGAGACTGGCTTGGGCTACATAATAATAAGTTCAAGGTTAGCCTGATCTACACAGTGAGAGCCTGTCAAAAAAAAAAAAACCTCAAAATTAAACTTACATATAATTCTGGAAGAAAAAAGACCAGTTAAATTAGGACTATTTACATTATGATTTGAAAGATTTAAGTTTTATCTCAATTTAGAAAATTATCACCACCTATTTTTATTTTTAATACTTAGTCCTTTCAAATGAGATAAAGTAACTATAATCAAAATGGCATATTATTTTTAAAAATATATAAATTTTATTTTATTATCAACAGCTAAAACTATATTCAGTACAAATCAATGTTCTTTAAGCTGACATAAAGAAATAAAAATAAAATCAGTGGATGTGGAATTTTTTAGTTCTAAAAAATTTTTTTTCTCATTTTACTTTAATAAATGGCAAAGATTAGAATAAAAAATAGGCTCACAAAAAGAATTTGAATGTATTACTTACTCCAGGGTTTTGTATAACAAGGTAAAAAATATCAGCTGAAATATAAGGAATTATATGAACTATTTCCCCATTTCCACTAATTTTTTAAATTTATCATAGCTTAGGGCTTAGTGTATTTCACGCCTTTATTCCTAGTATTGTGTAGTCCCTGAACACACACGTCAAAGTGATTTATGAGTATGTGCAAGCGAAAGCCTCCCTGTTCTTTACAGTTTCTAGTCACACATAAAAACATGACCCCATGTGAAACAGTATAAAGGAAGAATGAATACAAGTTACTCATAATTAATGATCTCGACTCCACTTTATTCATCTTACAGTGTGATGCTTACCAACTATAATTCACAAGTGGTAAACTGAAAGAAAAAAAAGAAGAAATGCAATTAGGAAATTTTTTAAATGGAAAAGTAAAACAAAGAAAACAGGATCATTTACTTTCTCTATCTTGATCCACGATACTACATTTCCCTTAACAAAAAAAGTATTTTAAAAGTTGAAATAGAGTTAATAGGCCGACTAGAAAGCAAAGCTTGAAAGAGGGTGCTGCTAAGAATTCAAAACATGGATGCCAACTAGAAACCAGACACCAAAGCGAAATTTAATCAGACACATGTGTAAACATCTAATTGTCTCCATAGTGCAAGAACCTAAAAGAGCAAATAAAATTCGCAAGTCATAGACAATGTGAAAGGGAAGAAACAACTGGGATGAGGGAAAGGAGGAAGGGAGGGGAAAAAAGTACATAAGGATATACGCAGGATAATTGTACTGCTGATTGCTTCTGGTCTATAGAAAGGAACAGTTAATGCCTAAGTTTTCCTCTTCTTTTTAATTTTTTTAATCGGCTTTTCATGCTCGTGTCTGGTAATCTGAACAACTAATTTATTATTTTTTTAATGAGTAGAACATATTTATTGAGGGAAAGAAAGCTCCTGTCCGAGAGAGGGACAGTAGGGGGGTCTCGAGTGGATATCCCCCTGAACAACTAATTCAAAGACAACAGTATGTAATGTGACAACCATTGTTGAATCTCTATTATATTGTTTAGTGAACTTCTGTATCATTTCTGATGCTTTTTTGCTATCTTTTATTCTCTTAAAAAAGAATCAAATTATATATATACATATATATATATATATATATATATATATATATATATATATATATGTCATATGTTCAGGAGAAAGATCAAATAAGGCAAAATTCACTACCAGGATAAGAGAAATGAAAATTCCAGATAAGATTTTGATGAAGAAAGAACACGGAGCACTGTGAGAAATAAGTAAGAATAAATTCATTTTTCAGAGAGCCGCCAGCTTATATAATCCTATCCTTTGATGCTCGCCCATTGAGTCAAAACCAAATGCTCAGCACCGATGACCTCGTCTGCTGTGGGAGCCAAGCTGAACTCCCGGTGGGTGAATTAAAACCTCGCACTCTCCCTAAGTGATCCTTACACATTTTTGTTACAGACAAATCACCAAAATAAGTAACCAGATCAATAAAAGCTGGGATGCTTTATTTTTAAGTGCTTTGGCCATTGCTCTCAATCTTTTACTTAAAATTTCAATTCATACCCAACTACTCTAATAAAATCTCCTCAGGTATCCAGCTCCAAAATCCAGGAGAGCTCAGTGGGCTAAGCACCTGCTTAGGCAAGCGCAGGGACCAGGCTTAGATCCCTGGCACCACATGCCATGCTGGCCACTGAGACCGACTGGGTGTGGTGGAACATGCCTGTAATCCCAGTGCTGGGGAGGCTGAAAACAGGAGGATTATATGAGCCAGAGCTGCATAGTGAGACCCTTCACCAAATACATTTAAGATATAAATACAATAGAATCCAAGGATTCATGTAATTATACAGTTTAGTTAGGTTTTGCATTGATAATGTTTTAATTTATGAGAGCTTTATGAACTTTACTTTTCTTATCCTATAAAATTGAAACAGTAGGATACATGTCAAGGATTCTTGTGAAAATAGAATGTATTTCTACAAAGGGATGTAGTAAACTCAGTGGTTTTTTCGTTGTTGTTACAACATTCTGCAATCACTCTCATTTTATTAATCTACTGGTTTATTTATTTATTTGCTACAGGGTCTGGTTACACATTTTGGACTCGTGGCAATCCTCCTCTCTCAGACTCCACTTTCAGTGGTTGGCACCGTGGCACAGCTCACAGTGCTGGGGATCAAACCCGAGTCCTTGCATAGGCAGGCGGGTATCTAGACCACCAAGCCACACCCCCAGCCCTATTCTGCAGTCACTCTCGCTTCTCAGCATGTGTCCTGCCTCAGAAATATAGCGTAGATCACTGAGTGACTATTTCTTGTGTTTCCAGCAGAGTTCTCATGGAATGTGTGTAAGGATAAGCCATCATAACTCCCCATTTCTGATTGTTGCTTCCTCACTTTAAGGGATCTATTTGCTTCTCTCCTTTTTAGGTCCAGGGATCTTTTCAAGCTTTGTTCTTTCCGTCTCTCTGCATTGCACCAAGGAAATATGGTAAAAGCTGAATCTCAAAGGTACACCACCACTGCATCATAATCAGCAGAGTAATCTACCCCAGAACTAGTTCTGTATCCATCCATGCAATCATGCCTGATTGTTCAGTCTTTACTAGCTTTGTTCTGAAGCAAAGTAATCTCAGATATTGAGGTTATTTCAACAAGAATACAGTTAAATGATTTATAGGTAAATTCTATTTGTAAACACGTTTAATGCCTTTCTTAGAATGAGAAGTTGGCCGGGCGTGGTGGCTCACCGCCTGTAATCCCAGCACTCGGGAGGCTGAGGCAGGAGGATTGGTGCGAGTTCAAGACCAGCCTGGGCTACAAAAGTGAGCTCAAGGCCAGCCTCAACTGCACAGCAAGACCCTGTCTCAAAAAGAGAAAAAAAAAAAAAAAGAATGAGAAGTTGTAGGCTGAGGAGATAGCTCAGTGGGTTAAGTGCCTTCCTGGTAGACACAAGGTTCAGAGTTCAACCCCTGGTACTGCAAAAAAAAAAGAGAAGTTTTGGGGCTGGGGAAATAGCTCCGTAGAATAAGCTCTTGCCTGGCAAGCACAAGGGCCTGAGTTCAATCCCTGGTTCAGCTAAAATAAAATAAAAATAAAAAAAGAATAAGAAATCGTAAGTGGCACTGATCAGCACAATAGAGCTCACTCTGAGAATCCTACAGAGGTTGTTCTATTTCTTGATGTATAACTCTGTCATGTAATCTCAGAACTATCCAAACCCTGAGCCTGAGGACTACTGCTTCAGACGTAGACTCTAGTGGTGCTGGAGCCCCTGACGCACCGCGACACGCGTTGCTTTCCTCTCTCTACCTGATGCTACAGAAACATAACGGTATTACTTATAACAGAATCTCTGCCTTTCTGGAACACAGGAGGCTCAAGGGTGTTCGCATGGTGTTAAGTTTCAAGATATAGAAATAGTTTATCTCATCTTTATTTTAGGGGTGCAGAAAGAAAGCTGGGCACATATTTGTGCTTGCTCCTAGTTTTGTACAGTGTATAAAATGTGTGCGTTCTTACATTGCCGCAGAAAGGATATTGTCTTACATGTATGGCATTTTAAAAGGTACTACAGAAAAGCGTAGAGTATTTGAAAACTTGAAATCAGACATTTTTGATAAATTTCTAGATTTTTATATGGTGATGTGTTTTAATACTAATGTAGTTTTTAGCAAAATAAAATATATTGAACTTTTGCCAAGACTTTAAATTTAAATTTCAGTTTTAAAAGAAGTCTAGATGTTTTAAAATATTTCATGAAATATAAAATACCTAGAGTACATACTACCATTGTGTGTTGTTTTGAACATAACATTCTTTCTGGGGAAATATAGTACTAATTATGTTTCTACACCTCATGTATTTGTGGGAAACCAGCAAATACCTGTATGTGACCCTAATCAAATTTTATTTTCCATATATTTTTTTCAAAATACTTTGGATATTAGTGAATCATATTTCATTCATTTAAAATCATTATTCAATATGTTGCCCAAATTTTCCATTTTCTTTGAATCTCAATCATTGCTTTATCATGAAAGTATATAAAACACTGCTTATGCAAAGGCTATTTTATACGCAAAAATTATTCTCCATAAAATTTCTAATTTTAAACCTTGAGGAAATATGGAATGTCACTTTTTTATTTTTTTATTTTTTATTTTTTTGTCTTTTTGAGACGGGGTCTCACAGTGCAGTTCAAGCTGGCCTTGAGCTCAGTTTTGTAGTCCAGGCTGGTCTCGAACTCTCACCGATCCTCCTGTCTCAGCCTCCCGAGTGCTGGGATTACAGGCATGAGCCACCATGCCCGGCTCACTTTTTTATTTTATACAAAAAAGATTAAACAAACTTTCATAATAAAATAATAGAATAACAATAGTCAATACATTACATATTGTTTGTTATCTTCAAAGTAGTTTCTCAGGGTACGAGACATGGGCATAAAAGTTTCTCCAATCAATATTGACACATATTTTCTTCTTTGGTGTAGATCAGTAGCAGAGTATTTGCCTAGACTTTTTTTCTTTTCCTTTTTTTTTTTTTTTTTTTTTTTTTTTTTTTTTTTTTTTTTTTTTGCAGTACCAGAGATTGAACTCAGAACCCTGCACATGCCAGGCAAGTGCTTATTCTACTGAGTTATCTCCCTGGCCCTGCCTAAACTTTCATTTATATAGCTCTTTCAGAAAAAAAGTGTATATATATATATATATATATATATATATATATATATATATATACAGTTGTTGTTTTGTTTTATTTTGTTTTGCGGTACTGGGGATTGAACTCAGGTCCTCGTGCTTGTCAGGCAAGCACTTATTCCACTGAGCTATCTCCCTGGCCCTATATTTCTATCTTAGAAAAACACTGAGTTTATTTTTAAACAGTTTCTTTAATGTTAAATTTGCTAGTTTACCTTCTATTATTTATGGAATGTTAAGACTATTCTAATCTCTAATAAAAATATTCCTGGATCATATTACTGAATATTTTAGAAGAAAAGTATATTTGGAATCTGAATTCTAAATTTTATTATTTCATTTCACTTTGCCTTAATTTATCTTGAAATTATGCTATTCTTCATGAGCTAATCACGATAGCTAAGAGATTTTATTAATAAGTAAAACAATTCCTTATTCTAGTAAGGCATTCCACTGAGAATTCAGGTGCGAGGTTGACTCATACTACGTAAGTATTTGCAATTGCTATTGTACTTGGGAAAGCTTTGTTATTCTAACAGCACATCTGCAACCAATTTTCAAGATCAAAAAGTGTAAATGTTTAGTGCTACAAATGAAATGCTTGCTTATCCCCAAAAGTATATATATATAGTATGTTAAGAACGTTATGTTTAAAGTAATGGCATCAGGATACAGAGCTTGGAGAGAGCATTAGGCTTAAGACAGGAACTCTCACGAATTTGATCAGGACCTTTACAAAAGAGATTCCTGAGAATTTTCTCCCATTTTACACCATCTGAGCTTTCCGTTAGAATATGATAGTCTATAAACCAGAAAACTGGTCTTCCCAGATGATAAATATTTTACTGCTTTCTTCTTGAATTTTTCAGCCTGCAGAACTCTGAGAAATCAATGTTTACTATTTCAGCTACTCAGTCCACAGTGGTCTGTTCTACAACAGGCCAGGCAAACTAAAATACTGGGATACCATTTTCTTTCCTCAAAAATCATAGTTCCTCTTTTTGATAGCTTGAGATCCCTACAAAGCCTCAATCTTTCTGGAAAATTCCACTGTGTAATTTTTTTGTATATAACATATTAAGGTATCAGTTAACTGTTCTCTAATCAAATAAATAACCTATTGGCTTGATGGTAGTACAAATTAGCTATTGTTGAAAAATAAGTACTCTGCAAGCAGGTGCAGGGACCGAGGGTTCGATCTCTGGGTCTACCGTACTGGCTTCACCCCAGAGCATGATGGCACCCACCTGTAATCCAGATCTTGGGAGGATGTAAATGGGTGGATCACTATGATGAGTCTGATTTAATAGTGAGACCCTGAGCACCCTGTAGACCCTTCTCTAAAATGGAAAGAAAGAAAGAAAGAAAGAAAGAAAGAAAGAAAGAAAGAAAGAAAGAAAGAAAGAAAGAAAGAAAGAAAGAAAGAAAGAAAGAGCAAAATAAATACTCTAATAAAACTAAGGAGCACAAAATAAAAGTATTTATTACATGTAGGTCCTCTGGCCCTGGGTCTTTCTTACAAAGCTGTGATCAAAGAGTCATAAAAATATGAGCTGGGGTCAGGTACCTTGGGGCCCTGAACACTGAGAACCCCAGCTCCTCACTGAAGACAGAAAGCTTGCTTAGCATGTTGCCTTGTAGCCTGTTCTCTTTTTTTTTTTTTTTTTTTTGTCTTTTTGAGACAGGGTCTCGCTATGCAGTTGAGGCTGGTCCTGCACTCACTTTTGTAGCCCAGGCTGGTCTCGAACTCGCACCAATCCTCCTGCCTCAGCCTCCCAAGTGCTGGGATTACAGGCATGAGCCACCACGCCCGGCTTGTAGCCTGTTCTCTAAAGCAGCGATAGGAGAGCTTATTTTATCAGAGCATTGTAAGTCAAGGTGCTTTCAAAGCTAATAGTGTAAATGCAATCCTATTTATTCCACTTACCTTGTTTTTTGAAGGCGAATCCAACCCTCCCAGTCCAACAAAGGTAGAAATGTGAGAGTCCCTGGAGATCACGTGAGAAGCTGCCCACAGCCGTGACATTACTGTAATACAACTTTAAGAGGCGACTTCAGTCATGCAGTAGTTACTACAGTGCATCATATTATGTCAGGTAACAGACAGGAGTAAAATGATGAGTAACAGTGTCCGCTGAGAAGTCTTGACCACCTATAGTGGGAGCAGTTGGGCCTGATGCGATAGCAGCGCCCAAGCAGTATGGCAGCACAGCTTCCTAACTCATGCCAAGGAATCAGGAAAAGCTTCCTAGTGTGGGAAATGCGGTTGTTTTTGCAGCATAAAATGAGGAATGGAGAAACGTGTCAAGTAAGGGAATAAAGCCGTGCACGGTCACTAAGGCATGACGAAGCGCAGGATGGTGCAGCATGTGCTCATTACAGCGTCCAGCTGAGCCCTGGGATGCGGCGGCGTAGTACATTTACTCTGGAATATGTGTGCGACATATTAAGCTCTGCTTTCTCCTTAGCTGGTTGTCCTCCACCTCATGTGAGGTCCCACGCTTCCCAGCAGGCGTCCCCAGAGGGCTAATATGAAGAACTCATATCCAGAATGAAGTTGTGAAGGGAAATGGTAATAATCACAAATTATCCCCACATAAAACTTAGAGTTGTGTGGAGAGACTGAACACCGCCAGCAGCCTTCGTATCACTGCTTCTTCTCAGAAGCAAACATTCAAATTAAAGTGTAATAAGGCTGCCTGATTTTCCTCGCTATCAGAAAATTTTGCATTAGTACCAACTATAAAGTCTTGGTCATGTTGCAGAAGCAGCTTTTTAACAAAAGGAAAATGTTGGAAATCAAAAATTCATAACAGACTTACATAAATTCCTTTGGGAAATTTTAAGTCTTTTCTCCACAGATAAAATAGATTTGATACTATGGACTCTCTAAAATGTCTCTGGTACTATCCACTGTCCCTCCTCAAAACATTTGTTCCTTAGAGCCTATGTCACAATTCTTGGCTGCTTTATGTCATTTAAAATTCTATTTTTTATTATTACTGTTTTTAATTTATTTGGTACATGATCTTGCTACGCATCTCTGGCTCACAGCGATCCTCCTGTCTCAGCCTCTCCAGTGCTGAGATTACAGGGGTGCACAGTCACTCCTGATCTCGATGACCAGCATGGCAGCGTGGCATGCAGAACCAAGGATGGAACTTAGGTCCTTGCACTTGCCAGGCAAGCGCTTAGACTTCCAGGGTATCTCCCCAGCCCCTGATTTATGACTTTTAATCTCTGGATGTTCATTAGTGTGCAAATATTTGTTTTTTCAAGCCTTCTGTAAATACTTAGATGTTAGCATCTTAGAATGAAGCTTAGCATTATGAAATGCAACACACTATAGCAAAAGACATTTTATAGTGTTATGCAAAAAAGGAAAGGAAGGAGGGAGGGAGAGAGGGAGGGAGGGGGAGGGAGGGGGAGGGAGGGGGAGGGAAAGGATAAACATTGTAAAATGTATACATAGTTGGTGGGAATGTAAAGTAGTATAGTCACTATGGGAAGCACTGTGTCAGTTCCTTCAAATATTAAACAGAGAAGAACTACCACATGATTCTGCAGTGTCATTTAAGGGTGGGTCTAGGCCACCCCCAACACTGAAAGTGACAAGAACAGGTATTTGTATATCAATGATTGTAGTGCTTTTACTGCAAAGAGTTCAAGGATGCAAACGATTTAAATGGCCAACAATGTGAATGCATTTGATATCACTGAGCACTTCCAGAAAGTAGCTAACCTGAAATAGCTATGGATATTTCAGGACAATAAAAAAAAAAAAAAAAAAAAAAAAAAGAGTATTTTGGGAATGATACCTGATTTTTTTTTTTTTTTTCCTGAACTGCGGATTCAACTCAGGCCCTTGTGCTTGCCAGGCAAGCGCTTATTTAACTTGAAAAGAAATTGCTGGTGATCTCTCCTGCCCTACCACTAAGACAGATCAACTACATTGCCTTTCTAGTTAGCAAAACTTTTGAAACGAATCATACCAAAATGATAGCTTTCTTAAAATGTAATAACAACAGAAAGTACAGACAAATAAAATAGTTTAAGCTGGACTTGGGCCTGGGGACATCTGGGGACAGACATCACAGTGCCTCAGTCTATATCATGGCATTACAACTTAACAGTTGGATAAATTGGTTCACCATACTGGATTCCCACTATCGCAACTTACAAAATGGGAAAAATCGCTGCATCGAGTATATGTATCCAATTACAAATGCCTGTGTCCCCTCCCACAGGATGCATATATGGAAATCTTCCCCTAAAGCAGGTGGTGTAGGAGGCGGGGCTGTGGAGAGATGACTTGATCATGAAGGAGAAGCTTTTAATATGTAATATTTCCTTTGGAAAAGAGGTCCTAGGGAGCTGACTTCTGCGCTAGCACGGGCATCTACACGGTGCCGTAAACAGCTCCCAACCATACCCAAATCCACCCAATAACCCCATCTTCTTGGACCTCACAGCTCCCAGAACTTCGGGAGACGTAGTTCTGCCATTAATAACCAACCAGTTTGTGATGTTGTCTTGGTTCAGACTGAATGGACTAAGAACTCTGGAATGTTATCAAGGAGATAAGATTTGACAAATGAACCAAAGCTTAGCATACACAGATATGTTTAGAGATGAAAGTAAAATATCCCTTCTGTAGATGATTATTACTAGTATTCATTTAGCACAGGTAATTTGAAAAATGACTTAACAAAGGTGATTTTGATTAAGACATTAAAGTCCCCTGGGGCAAAGTGATTATGCCTTTGGCTGCAAGCATTTCTTTCTAGATTCAGCCATCAGCAGCCGTAGCTAAAGTGGGCAATTATCCCCATTAACCTCCACCAGTGTTTATCATGATTGTTGCCCTCAAACCACGTCAAGGAACTCATTCAAACAAATATAAACACACATGGTCACCAGTTAGACAGGATACTCATAGATAAAGTTGCATTTTACAGATTTTTCTTAAATTTTCCTTCCAATTTTCTTTTCTTTGTATTTTAGGGAGGAGTCTACAGGGTGCTCAGGGTCTCACTGCTAAATTGGACTCATAGCGATTTGCCTGTTTGCAGCCTCCCAAGATCTGGGACTATGGGAGCGTGCCACCACGCCCAGTCTCAATTGCCATCTCAGCATGCCCTGGGGCAGGGCCAGCACAGCAGGCCCAGGGCATTGAACCCCAGCCCCTGGCCAAATGCTTTTTTAATAAATCCTTATAAAGTGAGCAAAATGTTATAGGTAGATGTAAAGCTTATTTAATATATTGTGCATGGACATCTTATATAAATTCAGTTTTGCACAAATATCCCCATGTTTCTGTGTAGAGAAAATATCTTCCTTTTTTCTATTCTCTTTATGGCCTGAAATATAATACATTAGTCTCATTTCAGCATAAATCATAAAGGCATTTGTGTTAGGGTGCTGTCTAGTGTTAGCATGTATTATTCTGTGCGTTTCTAGACTATAAGTCTATACAGTCCATGCCTGTATTACATATCACATATTCTCGGAGCTTTCCACAATGTCTAACTTATAATGGGGCTTCCCTATGAATTAATGAATGTTTCCCTGCTCTGTTCTGAAGCCCAAATATTCCAAGAATTCTTCCTCCCTCTGAAACGTGAAAAAGATGATTCTTTCTTACACCAGTCATTCCCATCTTAGCTGCTCATGCCTTGTCAGTAGTGCTCAAGGCTAGAATCACCTCTCATGAATTCCCCTGCCTCCAAACCCTTTATACTCTAGTTCTCATCGTCTTTCAATTGGCGTTTCTCCATTATGCATGACAATGACAGAAAAGAATAAATAAATACATAAAGCTGACAGAATTACAGATTCACAGCTTGAGCAAATATTTGGAAATGTTTGAGAAAATGATGAAAGTCTCTTCTTCTGTGCAGTTGGAATTCACCATGTTAGAAGTGCTCCTTCCTGAGCAGTGTGGTAAAAAGGCTGAGCTGGCTGATTTGCCGTACTGCGGAAGGGTTGGCTTCGACTGTTACGGCAGGGCCACGTCTGATCGTTGATGTCTTTTCATCTATTCCTAGTACTAAGTTGTGCAGGTCACAGTGACTGGACAGTCGAAAGTGCAGATGATTTTCATGGATGACGATGCAAGTTGTGTGTTCTGCGTGATCGTACAGTGCTGTGGTCCACACACAGTCAACTCTGCAATGCACAGTGGAAGATGCACGCCATAAGACCACTACGTTATCTGAGAACTGTGCTATCAAACCTAACCTGACCAAAGCCTTATATGTTTTGATTACTTTGTCAGATTTTCCCCTTTAACATAGCAATTATTAGTCAACAGTATACTACTGAAGACATAGTCTAATACTGTAGTTATAGTCAGGAACAAGAAATGACGCTATACATTCCCCAGAAGAGATCATAAATGGCAGTAGCTAATACTAAGCACTATCGTGAACTGAAGTACATACAAGCTAAGAATATTGAAGTAGACATGAAGACATTTAAATCCACATGGATGCTTATTTTACATATTCATCATGGTACACTCACACTGCAATGTGCTAATATTAAGTGAGGTGGTGGCATTAAGATTTGTATTCTAGCCGGGCGTGGTGGCGCACGCCTGTAATCCCAGCACTCGGGAGGCTGAGGCATGAGGATCGGTGTGAGTTCAAGACCAGCCTGGGCTACAAAAGTGAGCTCAAGGCCAGCCTGAACTGCATAGTGAGACCCTGTCTCAAAAAGACAAAAAAAAAAAAAAAGATTTGCATTCTGATGAAACGATATTCTTGAAATTGGATATCCACTATTAAATATATTTACAATTGTATATTTAATATATGTATACCTTAATTATATATGTATACCTTTAATATATGTATATATAAATATAAAATAAGTTTAGATATTAGATATAAATGTATATTAAGTATAAATATAAAAATTTACATTCATAATTTATTATAAATATAATTTATAATGTGAACTATAGTTAATTTATTTTAATTCATTTAATATATTTAATATAACCAGCTCTATGCTGTATCAAGTCAACTCACAAAGGAAACACTGTAATTTGCTTCAATATCAAGGTCAGTTACCACTGAAGTAATTTTATATCATGCTTAATTCTAGTTTAGAAAGAATAATGCATCTATATCTATTTTTCACATTTATTGGATTTTTTAAGCTGCAAATGTAATAATTTGTGGAAGTAATCCATTGTGAACAAAATGTGTCAAAAACATTACCTCAAATAAGTTAAGCCCTAAGTGCACTAGTCTCAGGAGGAAACTCAGCAGTCAATTGTTTGTTCCCCAGTGAATGCAATAGAAATTTCTAAGGCTGGGTGTGGTGGAGCACCCCTATAATCCCAGCACTTGGGAGGCTGAGGCAGGAGGATCCAATGTGAGTTTGAGACCAGCCTGGGCTACAAAAGTGAGCTCAAGGCCAGCCTGAACTGCATAGAGAGACCTTGTCTCAAAAAGATAACATACATACATACATACATACATACGTACATACATATTCTGATGATGAACATAATGATTTAGAAAAATCAAATCTCCCAACTTTATCAGTAACAGAGTATTTTAATAATTTGTCCTTTGCAATCACTGATATATAAATATAATTAGGAACACACAATATTTTAATTTGAAGATAGCAAGCAATTCTGTGATCCTTGTGGTCCTTAAAGGAAGGACATCATGATAGGTGCTCCTGACCAAAGGACCTTGAAAGACAGAAAATGGACTGTGACCACATAACGAAGTCAGATTTCGAGAAATTAGTGATCCTCAACACCATGGACACAGACTTAAAAAACAGCTCAGAATGATTCCTGTATTGAATAAACAAACAAACTGATACCAACTTGATATTTGTCAGTTCTAGACAGGCCATAATGAAGAATGAGAATGAGACCATCTTGGGGTTTGTTGTTGTTTGTTTGTTTGTTTGTTTGTTTATGAATTTAGGACAGGGATACAGGCTCTACAGGGTCTCACTATGTAGTTTGGACTCCTAGTGGCTGTCCAGTTTTCAGCCTCCCAAAGTTCTGGGATTACAGGTATGTGATACCACGTCCAGTCTCAATTGCTGTCTCGGCGCACCCCACGGATGGGGCCAGCATGGCATGCCAGGGATCGAACCATGGCCACTTTGCTCTGCCCAAGCAGATGCTTTAGTCCGCCTGAGCTATCAAGCTAGCCCAAGACCATCTTATGTTTACATGAAATGAAAGCAAAATATAGCATTTTCTAAAGGGAAACTAAATAATATTAGTGAGATTAACGCTGCCTCAATTCTTTGTTTATGTCACATACTTCCTGCATGTCTCTTGAGGCGATTCTCTCATTTGCTTTATAGATGAGATCTTGGAGTCTGTTTTTTTAAAAAGGGGAAATTGATGTTTAAAGGAGCAAAGTGATGAGCCGGGAGTGGTGGCTCACGCCTGTAATCCCAGCACTTGGGAGGCTGAGGCAGGAGGATCGTTGTGAGTTCGAGACCAGCCTGGGCTACAAAAGTGAGCTCAAGGCCAGCCTGAACTGCACTGTGAGACCCTGTCTCAAAAATTAAAAAATAAAAAAAAAAATAAAAGAGCAAAGTGATTTGCCAATAGTGATACGTAATGGGTCTGCAGGAAACGTTTTTGCTCTAAGTATTCTTCACTTCGCTAATCTGCACATTTCACCCATGAAGAATTTTGCATTAAAGAGAAAGATACGTTTCTCATTTTGCTATGGTCACGGAGATCCGCGCTCACACAAAATCATGAGTGCTTCATGTCCTGTTTTCATGAGAACCTGTTTTGTCCGTTTGCTCTCACTTTAGACTGACATCTCAACCTCTCTATCTGGAATTTAAAGAGATTCTTCTCAAGTTCCATTTTCTGCCTCCTCCTCCTCATTGTCTTCTGCTACAGGATCTCTGACACACCCAGGGTGCCAGGGCCAGCAAGGCTGTACTAAGGATCAAGCCCAGGCCCAGGTCCCTGCCAGGCAGGTGCTTAGACTGCCAAGCTATCTCCCCAGCCCTACATTCATAATTTTAGTGGTTGGCCATAGTTTTGTCCAACCTCACACCCATCTTGTAATTTTTCATTGGATCAAGGTTACATAGGGGACTATCTTTTAATCATTATTAGTTGATTATAGTTTTGTCCCATCTTATACCTGCCTCACCCTATAGTTTTGCTCTGTAAAGTTCCCTTGTATTGGCTGGGGAGATAGCCCAATAGAATAATCGCTTGCCTGGCAAGCACAAGGACCTGAGTTTAATACCCAGTTCTGAGGGGCAGGGGAAAAAAAGCTGCCTTGTAGGCTCCTTGACAACCCTCTTCTTGAGACCTCTTATGTCTGCCTTAGAAACTTTCTCCTAACTCCCCTGTGTAGATTTCTTTCCCCCAGTCAATATTTTCTACTCCTAACCACTGCTGTACCTGGAAATTTCATTCTTCAATTTTCAAGAACAAAATATGAGCATGCTAGACATATAGTAGACCTGTGGGCTGGAAGCTACATTTCCTTTATGTCTTTTGGATTATTTAGAATTCTAATGATAGAAGCCGGGCATGGTGGTGCACGCCTATAATCCCAGCACTTGGGAGGCTAAGGCAGGAGGCTTGGTGTGAGTTCGAGACCAGCTTGGGCAACAAAAGTGAGCTCAAGATCAGCCTGACCTGCATAGCAAGACTCTGTCTCTAAAACACTAAATAAGTAAATAAACAGGAATTCTAATGACATAGGGGAAAGAAACTTCCAACCTGCCACATGTCCAAACTGATGATAACATGTTCTTTAAAATTTATTAAGAGAATAATTTATCCAGAGGAAAAAAAACACTTCTATCTAAGAGGGATGAAGAGGGCCTGGAAAGTGGGCTGCCTGCCAACCTTGCTTTTCAAGGGTATTTGATTAAGCAAAGCCATGTGGGGAGGTTAGTTAAACTTTAAGCAATCAGTAAGATTACAAGTATAGCCGTTTAGGTAATATTGGTCCAATGGGATAAAAATCACAAGACATATATTGGCGTGAGGTAGAAGAAAACTATGGTCAACTAGTAAGATTACAAGTATAGTCCCTGGGGTAATACTGATTAAATGGGAGAAACATGTCATGCAGCAAGCTCACGTGGCCAACAAGGACTTTAGAAGGAGCGGGTGAAGGAGGCTAGGTCCTGCACCCCAAGGTCATTGATGAATACTTAAAATATCAGTCGCTGCTGTGCATCTCTAGGGGACTGTTTGGATGAGCCGCTCTCTCACTCTGGAAGCCTGGCCTGCAGCCAAGGTGCCTCCAGGCACAGCTATCTCCTGCACTGACCTCTGGAGGTCTACCCAGCTCTGACTGCTACAACATTTCTACCTAACCTCGCTGTCTCTAATACTGTATCATCCCTATATCATGTTGAGGAAAGTACTGATGTTTCTGATTAGCATTTATACAAATTCATTTCCATATTCATGAGATGAGAGAATGTGTGCTAGTGACGAGCATTAAAACAATTAATACTGGGATTCATATGAACTGAATATGCCTCGTAAAAGCTTGCTGAATATTTTCGAAAGGACTGGAAACAAGTTCGGTGGCCACCTTCTTCTGTTGAATTTTCTTTCAGGGCAAGGGCTTCTAATACTGTCCTCCAGTTTAGCTGCACAGAGACTTCAAGTTTCAGATAGCTACCCATCACCTAGGACTCCCCAAGCGTCTAAATTGCTTTACAGATCTGTGGTGGATTTATCACAAGATGAACACAGATCGAATGAAAGCGAAAAAACAGACTGAACTTGGCAGAAAAACACCACCACGATAGCTGTAATAATGCCTGCCTGTTTTTTCTCCAGCTACTAGAGATTCTAATTCCTTGCAAATATAACAGAAAAGAAACGTTATTCTCTAGAATCTTGAAGAAGTGGCTAAATCTTCATGAAGCAAACCCTAAAGAAGCCCTTTGGATGTAATAAGCCTTTTGGAAAAAAAAAAAATAATGTGTTCTAGTTTCTTTTAATAAACCACGGTAGGGAAGGAATATTTCTGTTAATAATATGCTTACCTGAAATCAAAGAACACACAAGTTTGCTAGCAGGCCCTTCTAGAACTTCATGCGTTTTCTTTCTTGTGTTCTTATGGTGATGTTTTTTTATATGGTAGAAATATTTCAAACGTAAACAAAAAAGTAAGCTGAAAACTGCTAATGCTAAGTTTAGGGCCTGCAGAAAAAAATATCATCCCATGACGAGCAGCTGCTGGAATCAGGCACTTATGCTCATAGAGATGAGTTTTCTTACAAAATTTGAAAGAAATGATAATGAGGAATCATAAGCCCTGCTATAAATAAATGATGACTGCAAATTGCCAGATACTGAAATATTCTCATTAAAGTCCATTGTCTTCAAAGATAAAATTGCCTCATTTATTATTTCAGTAGACTTGAACCAATTTAGAACAATTCAATATGCATTATCAAGCATGCTTGACAGGCACTGAAATACATTAAAAGAGAAACAGGTGCTGCTTCCGTCTAATAGGATCAATCACTGGCTAGCCACTGTGCGAAGCACGCATGCCACTTGCGGGGGAAGCAATTTAGAGCGTCTCATTGACTCAACGCCAATTTCCAATCAGCCAGAGAGAAGGCGGCATCAGCCTGTGCCAACTATTTCATTCGTTCATTCATTCATTCATTCAATAATTCATTAGTTCATTCATTTACTCTTTCATTTCTTCTAGACTTCCACTGTATCTCTTATATGACACTAAATTGCTTAAGCATTGTAGGAATCCAAAAGATTAAAAGAATTATAATTTGAAGCCATGCATATGTTCTATGGAAGTAAAAATGGTGTATACATAAATAATTTGAAGTTCAAATTAAGTAGCATAGGCATTCTTTATTTTTTCAAATTGTGTTTAGTACAGGGTCTACAGGGTCTCACTACACAGATCGGACCTGTATCAGTCCTCCTGTTTTCAGCCTCCCAAGTTCTGGGATTACAGGGGTGTGCTACCACAGTCAGTTTTAGTCACCATTTCAGTGCTCTCTGAGGACAGGACCAACAGCATACCAGGGATCAAGTCCCAGTCCCTGTGTCTGTTTAATCCACTGAGCTATTCTTTAAATCGAAAGAATAATGACAGCCATCTTTCTGAAGTAAAGTGGACTTTCAGTACTGTTTTAATTTGAATTTCTTCAATGTCTGAAGATTTCAGACAAAGAACCCTTCTACCTCGTTGGTGGAAAGGTAAAATAAGGCAACCATTATGGAAATCGGTGGTAACTCAAAAATGTAAAGTAAAAATTCCATTCAGCCTAGCTATTCTCTTTCTAGGTATCTTCCCAAAAGAATTAAAAACATTGTTTGACAGTGATATATGGTTACCACCATATTTATAGCAGCACAATTCCTAATACCCAAATCTTGGAGCACCCTCTGATCTTTATTTATCACCATTCTCAACTATGGTATAGTGCAAAGGCATGAGATTTACTTGCAGTCAATATCCAATTCGAAGACTAAGAGGGAGCCAAAGGACCGTTACCTCAGAGCCCCGCCAGGCCAGAGAAGTCTCATAAAGACAGGCAGTACCTCAGCTTCTGTGGCTTTTCATTGGTAGAACTGGGAAGCACAGATAAAGGACACAGGAAGGACACCCCTGCAAGAATTTATTTGGGGAACAGGGGAAAGCCAGAGGGGTCTACTACGTGAAGAACTTAGGGCCAAACTAAGTAAAAAGTCAGAATGTGAGAATGATGAGGGCGAGAGCACTCACTCCTTAAAATAATGTGTGTTTTGATCCTCCTTCGACCTGTGCCCCTACGGACTATCTTTTCATCTCTAATCATGCATCTGAGGAGCTTTTGGATGCATGGCTCCAAAAGTCTCTCACCGTGGCATATCCAGTTCTTACATAAGAAACTGAATGAGAAAGTAAATTTTGACCATAGAGGCCAGTCTATGACAAATTGACATTTTTTTGAACTACAGACTAAGGGTTCTGTGATGACTGGGTGTATATGTTAAAGATAGATGTTCCACAGGAAGAGTGAAGAATGGGCCAAAGAGATAAAATAAAGAAACTCTAAGTACAGGGAGTGCTACAGAAGCTTACAAAAGACAAGACTGCAATACAATAGAAGCTTATAGCAGGATCCCCAGTGGACTAAAGTGGCTCAGGGAACTGAGGCACCGGCTTAGGCAGGTACAGGGATCTGGGTTCCATCCCCAGCATGCAGTGCCAGCCCTGCCCACCGAGATGGTGACTGAGAATGGGGGTGGTGGTGTGTGCCTGTAACCCCAGCGCTTGGGAGGCTGAAAACAGGAGGATGACTATGAGTCTAATCTGTGTAGTGAGACTGTAGACCCTGTACTAAGTGAAGAAGAAGAAGAAGAAGAAGAAGAAGAAGAAGAAGAAGAAGAAGAAGAAGAAGAAGAAGAAGAAGAAGAAGAAGAAGAAGAAGAAAGGGAGAGGAAGAGGAAGAAGAGGAGGAAGAAGGAAGAGGAGAGGGGTCCAGCAGGATGGCTCGGTGGTCTAAAGCACCTGCTTAGGAAAACTTAGGCTGCTGCAGGGACCGAGGTTCGATCCCTGGCACCACATGCTGCACCAGCCCTGCTCTCAGGGCAGGCTGAGCCAGCCATAAAAATAATAATAATAATAAATAAACAAACAAAATTTCTGAAACAAAAAATAAAATAAAATAAAATAAAAATTCTTTAAAAAAAAAAAAAAAGGAGGAGAAGGAGGAGAAGGAGGAGGAGGAGGAGGAGGAGGAGAAGCTTAAAGCCAACAGTTGTAAATTTAAAGAGCAAATATCAGGACACAAAGAAAGGTACATATGTGAATGTATAATGTAGTCAGAATAGATAGGAATATCTAAGAATACATGCATGCTCAAACTATTCAAAAGATGTTTACAAGAATAAAAACATGGCCAGGCACTGTAGTACACCCCTATAATCCCGGCAGTCAGAGGCTGAGGCAGCAGGATCATTGCAAGTTCAAGACCAGTGAACAGGCCTACAAAGTGAGCTCCAGGCCGGCCTGCACTGCACAGCAACACCCTGTCTCAAAAAGACACACACAATAAAAAGGAATAGAAACGTGTACCTTACAAATAAATGAGTGTGAGGAGAATCAGGATACTCACAATGAATTTGAACTGGAAAAAATATAGAAATTTAAAAATTAATTTAAATTGAATGTTAAAAATAATACATAAAAATTTTAAGTTAGTGCTTATTTTTTTCTTTATGACTGCCTCAGCCTGCCCTGGGGGTGGGGCTGGCGCAGCATGTGGTGCCAGGGATCAAACTGGGGTCCCTGCGGTAGCCTAAGCTTTCACGAGCAGGCACTTTAGACCACTGAACCATCTCACCAGCCCATTAGTTTCTTTTTTCTCATCATTTTAATTTTTTTTTAACCAACTTTGTATGCTTATATTTGGTACTCTGAACAACTAATTTCAAGATGACAATATGCAATCTAACAGCCATTGCTGAATTTCTATCGTTTTGTTTAGTGAAATTCTGTATTGTTTCCATTTTTTTAATTACTCATATTCTCCTTAAAAATGTTTTAAATGCTAACAACATACAGGAAAGTGTAGGGAAGAAAGTTAAAAACTCGCATAAAGTTTATTTTAACCTCAAAATAAAATACGGAAGAAGAATAATGAGAAGTAAATGTCGTGGTGTCCTTCTAGTTGGCCACAACATTCACAGGGTCCTTTTGTCCCACATAGTATTTCTGACAGACTGTCAATAGCAAGAGACCCCGGAAGTGCCACCAAATGGAAACAGAAAAGGACTTGATCTGTCAACTGCCTCCCCAATCCTACCTACCACTGATCACTTTTGGTGCCTGGCCTCAGTAGCCACGGGGAGAGACTCTTACCCCGTGCCCTACCACACGGCAAGTACTTGGCACCAGAATTGAGAATAGACCAAGCGTCAGAAGAAGTCTGGGTGTTGACTTTAGGGACAAACGTAACTGTCCCGCATAGCTAACTGATTTGAAGGCAGGTTACA
The DNA here is from genome assembly GCA_004027025.1 of Myocastor coypus. NCBI lineage: Eukaryota > Metazoa > Chordata > Mammalia > Rodentia > Myocastoridae > Myocastor > Myocastor coypus. Next base: position 2,597 of record PVJA010014659.1, on the reverse strand, counting down.
GCAAGAGTCGCACTCAGAAACAGAGGTGAGATAATGGATAAGATTCTTACAGTACAACGAAGTTGGAAGATTGTAGCAGATAGGAAGGCAACATTACATTATAATGGTTATTGTCCTGTTACACTGGGACAGGTAGGTAGGGCAAAGGATCAAAAAGACACGACAATAATCAAGACAGAGATAATCTTGTGGTGCTGGTAAGATTCAATTGATGCATAAAGGTATTAATTATAAGGGTATTAACTTTATTTATTAAATTATGCTTGTGAACTTAATTTTACTTGTTGAATCTTATGTCTGAATTCTATACTCAGTGAAAACAAAATAAAATAAATACAAAGAATTCCATCCAAAGTATACATCCTCTTTCCTCTCTTGTACATTGAGACCACTTTTAAATTTTAAAACCCAGATTCTCCCTATATATTAAATATCCTACAGGGATTTCAATTAAGTTGACGTTGAATCTATAGAGCAATATAGAGAGAAGTGCTATTTTAACTAAACTAGTCTCTAATTCCTGAACTCAGATATTTGATCTCTTGGGTTGGCTTTGATGTCCTTCTTGAGTGTTTTACATTGTCATTACATAGATTCAGCATATGTTGAAGATATGCAAACATTTCTTGATTGTTGGTGTTGTCCTTATTGGAAAATTTGAACACCAGTTGTTCATTGTTAGTACATTATAGAAATGTAAGTGACTCTCTAGGAAATTGGTCTTGGCACAGACCAATTAGCTGGTTGTAATCTGTGATCACCCCACATCTTGAAAGCAGGTAAGCAAGCAAAAGAAAGCAGGGGGGAGGGGAGGAGGGAGGGAGGGAGAGAGAAAGAGAGATGGGGAGAAGAAAGGAGGGAGGGAGAGAGGGAGGGAGAGAGAGAGGAAAGAAGGGGGAGAGGGGACAGGGAGCAGGGAGAAGGAGGGAGAATGAAAGGGAGGGAGGGAGAAAGAAAGAAAGATGGGGAGAAGAAAAGGAGGGAGGGAGGGAGGAAGGAAGGGAGACAGAGAGGGAGGGAGGAATGGGGAGAGAAAGGAAGGGAAAGAGGGCAGGGGGAGGGAGGGAGAGTGAAAGAGAGAGAAAAGGAGGAGGAGGGAAGGAAGGAAGGAAGGAAGAAAGGAATAAGGGGCTTCTGTCTCACAAGAGTGAGAATCAAAGGTTCCTTGAAGCAGGTTCACATGATCCTAGTAAATATTACTTCTGTCATGAGACACCCACAGTAAGTATCTCTGGCAATGCTACTGCTAATATCTTAGGGTATCTGTGTTATGTTGTCATACACGCATGCATGCACATTGCTTAGTCAGTTATATGTGATTTTTTGCTTTCTGTATCAAGTTATCTTCTCTCAGCGATCCCCTTCTATAACTTGCATAATTTGCAACATTTAAATATCATTAAGTGAATAACACCATCATAGCTTACATAGCATCATAATCTTGATGATACAACGCATATAAAATATGCAGTGACTTCCTCCGAAATGTTCAGCTTTCACCACTCAATCTCTGTCCCTGTACGTGGCGTCTGCACAGGATAGCAGAGAAATAGCAGGCATTTGGGAAAATGTTCCTGTCGTTTCTCATATTTCATTGACAAATGAGCTTCATTAAGTTGACTGAGTTTGTCTTCCAAAATTCTCCACGGCGTTTACTGCCGGTCCCTGCTGTGCGAAACAATTAAGCAGTGTGTTCACTCTGGGGCTCCCCGAACACTCGGCGAGGAGTGGAAACTCAGGGTCTTCTGCAATAATGATTTTGAAGTATGACATGGAGAGATGGCTTTCATAGTAGATGACATTTCACCACAGGGTGTAGAAGAGGTCTTTGTTTAGAGATGTCATTCTTAGACACAACGACAAAAATGGGGAAATAGTCCTTCAAAGATTTTGTACAAATTGAATATTAAAAGTAATTAGTAAGGAGAAAAGGAGATTATAAAATAGTATGTGAGTTTTGAACCTGTTTGCAAATACCCAGATGGGGACCGGGGAGACAGTTCAATGGGATAAGTGCTTGCCTGGCAAGCACAAGGTCCCGAGTTCAATCCCTGGAGCTGTAGAAACAAACAAATAAGTAACCCATATGAACATATCAGAGTCTGAGTGAAAATTTTTTTGAAATGTTTACATATTGTCACCAGTAATATCACCGGAGATTTTTTACCAGCTTTACTTCACTTCTCTGCACTTAAATGTTCTTTGATTTCTACACACTTTACATAAAAAATCATTTAGGTAATCAAATTATAAAAATTACTGATTTCTGGATATTTGCATCCCTACCATCAAAGTAATACTTTAGCATGCTGGGAACAGTAGAGAAGCGACAAGGTGAGCAGTTCAAGTCCTGCCTCGGCCTCTTGTTGTGCATGGGCTGTTCAACCTTCATGAGCTTAGAATTGTCATGTGTGAAACAGGAAAACATCATCACGGTTTCTGGGAATATGAAATGAAATTAGGCGTGTCAAGGACCTGGGGCCAGCTCAGTGGCATAAGCACCTGACTAGCATGCACAAGGTTCTGAGTTTGATCCTCAGTACTGCAAAAAAGGAAGGAAGGAAGGAAGGAAGGAAGGAAGGAAGGAAGGAAGGAAG
>PVJA010014658.1:27200-47120 GCA_004027025.1 Myocastor coypus | reverse complement strand
GGTCATGCCCACACACTGTACTCTGTAGAACGATTGTGAGGACAATATGCAATATGTCAACTTTCAAAGAAAAGAAAGGGGAAAAGAAAAAAATAATAATGTTGATTTAGAAGGGTTAATGTTTAATTGTTTGATCAATCTTATATACTTATATGTATTAATCTAAACTGATCTGATGATGAAAATATGTAATATAACCTGTGTTAAATTTAAACAATAAAAAAATAAAATAAAATAAAAAATTAAAATATCAAATAATAATAATAATGTAGTATGTCTACACAATGGAATAGTAATCAACCACAAAAATAACGTATTCACAGATATCACAAATAAACAAACCTTAATAACAGCGTGCTAAGCACTGTCACAAAAGCCTCTACATTGTATGATTTAAGTTTTATAAAACCGTATTATGAATTGTTGTGTCCTTCCAAAATTCTACGTTAAAATGCAATACTTCAATGAAATAGCTAGGTTAGTAAGCAAAGCAAATTGCTTATGAGGGCCACTTCTTCATGAGTAGGATTAATGCTCTGAAAATACACCAGGAATCTTATTTTCTTGTTATCAGCTCTTTCATGCAAGACTACAATAAGACAGCAATCTGAAAGCCCAAAAGTGTGCCTTGCTACACACTAGGTCTGCCTGCTCCTCACTCTTGGACTGCTCAGCCTTGAACCTGTGTGAAACTGATTTCTGTTATTTAAGCCACTGAAACTATGCTATTTTTGTTATAGTAGCTCAAACAGACTAAGGTCAAAACAGACATATCCATAGTGAAAGAATGTTGAGGCCCAAGGCTGGGATGGAGAATGCATAACTGCTGATGAGTACAGAATTTATTAAGAAGTAATACATGTTCAGGAAATAACAATGATAATCACAGTACAGTCTTATGTGCATACAAAAAAAACAAGTTGTAGAGTTTAAAAGCACATGCATTTAGCCACCCATGGAAATACATGCCAATAATTTCACTATATAGACGGCTGAGATAGAAAGACCCCAAGTTCACCCAGCCTGGACAGCTTAGCAACACCCAGTCTCAAAATAAAAAGGACTGTAAGTGCAACTGAATGACAGAATGTTTGCTTAGGATGTGCAGACCCTATGTTCAAACAAAGACAAAATATACACATTTATGATATGTGAATGATATCTCAGTGTTCTATTTTTAAAAAGAACATGTTTGAAGAATATGAAGGAACAGAAAGAAGACAATCACCTTAGCTATCTCATATATATTTTTTTTAATTTCCCTCTCTCTTTTCTCCTTAGTCCTATATCAGCTGTAATTTCCTTTTGAGCTGTTTCTTCCCCTTTCACCTACTGTACCTTTAAAGGAAATAATATATGATTTTTTTCTTGCAACCATGTAATCAAAACTAGACCTTATTTATATATTTGCTCCCTTCTAAAAACCACTAGTTGAAATTAATTTGTTCATCACTTTCAAGGGGGAAATAAATTTTCTGTAAGCATAAACTGTGATGCCTGTCAATTGACATACGATCTTTGAAGAACTGGGTCTATAAACTTAAATGGCCATAGTTTGTTCTTTGCCTGGACCCTACCATTGCGGCCTTTATATCTAGTGATACTGTGTACTTCTATCCAGCCATGTTCCAGAACCTTCTCTCTATGGCTTTTCTCATTTTTCTACTTGTCTCACTCCTTCTAGAACCCTTCATCCATGGGAGTGCATATGTAGGCAAAATAATAGCTCTCCTTCTATTTATCACTTATTTTTATGCTCTCCAGTTATTTCATATGTGCTCCTCTTTGGTCCTACATCAAATAGTAGCCAGCATAAATCCTGGAATAATGGTTCACATGTATTATTTTTCTTAGGGCATTTAGTAAAGCTCTAAGCTCACACTGTATCAATGTTTCACAAAATTAGATAGAAATTCTACACTTCAGTATCACTCAGGCTGTTGTTTTGAAAGCATATTAAGTTCTGGAGATAGAGAATAGTGATGGCTATGCAACGATGTGAATGTACTTCCTGGAACTGCGCTCTTAAAAATGGTTTAGGTTATACATCTTTTACAGCAATAAAGAATAAATTTTAAAAATTTTAAAGGTCAGTCTTAGACCCATGGATTCAATCAATGAGCACCTGAGAAAATGATGCTTGGGAGTTTGCATTTTCACAGTTCTTCCTCAATCATTATCTATACAGCCTGGTTTGAAAAGAACATTACATTAGACAGCCAATAAATACTGACAGTTTGTTTATATGATTGATTAGTGGCAAGTTTAATCTACATCTTGATTAGATATAATATTGACTCACAAGGTCAAATAGCTTAGGAGACCAAGGTCCAGGGCACGAAGTCCTACCTCTACTATCTAGAAAAATAACTCTATAAGCTCTTTTTTCACTCTTTCATTTTTTGTTTGTTTGTTTGCTTGCTTGCTTGCTTGCTTACTGGGGATGTGGTTCATGTGTAGTGTGCTTTTCTATAAGCTCTTTTATTTAAAGCCTTTTATAAGAAAAAAAACCTTTCACATATTCTCTAACTCATGAACTATGAGGAATCTTAAAAGAAGCATAAAACTTCACAAAATAAAAGTGCAACATAAGTTATCAGCAATATGACCACAGGCCTGATCTACCCTTGCATGATTTTGGCCAAGTTCATCAACCTTCACACATTCAAGGGAAATGTTCTTAATAGGAGTACAGCCATTCAAAAGCTGTCTCATCACTCAAATTGCTATCATGAGTGCCACATGAGCGGTGGTTTGTTGAATTGAATGATAATAAGCAGAGGTCTGCTGAATTGAATGATTCAAGGTTTTCTGAATACACTTGATAGAGATTGACTACCAGTCAAACTAGCATCTATTTTAAATGATTGAAAATGCTGAAATGGTGCTGAGATCATATTATTCTCCATCAAGCATGTAGTCAGACAGGACTCCATATGCTTAACCTTCCTCTAGGCTTAAGTGCTTCTAACTGCTGGGGAGGCCATTTATCCATCCATGAGTGACTCCAAGAAATGGCCTGAGACTACACCTGAAGGTGGCTCATAGCCATAACTCCAAATGGAAAGATTTCAAAAGTAACCTGGGACAATATTCTGAAACTCTGGAGCTTGTACACCAAAATCAGAGTGGTAGGCAGCATGGACCACAGTGCTAAGGGAAACAAAATGATGAGACCGTGCAAAGCACGTAGCTGCACAGAGCAACCAGAAGTGTGTGCTAAAGTCCACGTCAGAACTGAAGCCACACAGCAGAGATGCGGGCTGGGGGCCTGGTGAGTTCAGATGTGCAACAGCTAGAGACAAAAGGAAATACAGGAAATACGTAATTGGTGAAGACTGGGTGCTCAATCCCTGGTACCGCAAAAAAAAAAAAAAGAAAAAAAAAGTGCTGGGTTCCAGAGATTAAGTACAGGGGAAAGGGGAGGTTCTATGTAATGGGGATAGAGTTTCAGTTTTGTAAGATGAAAAAGTTCTAGAGATCCACAGTACAACGTGATGCATGCACTTCACATTATGTTAATAGTAATTAGCTATGAGTATTACTCATGGCAATATTCAACAAATTGATCTAAATTTCAAAAAATGCCTCTAAAGAAATAAATGATTTTATATCATTGCTATGTTACACCAACTGGGGTAAGTATAGGAAATTAAATCCATCATCATCCACAAATACACTGAGCAGTCCCAAAAAGTATAACAGCATATTTAATACTAGGTTGGAACATTTGATAGACAATAATCCTGCCCAGAAAATAATGACAAGACCATAATTATTAAAAAGCTTTTCCAACCATTTGTCTAGCTAAAATTATAACTCAGCCTAAGCAAGTGGCCTAAGTTGGCCTGAGACAGGGCCTCCTCTAAACTAATTAACTCCCCCACCTCAATTGCATTTGAAACAGATGTCTGGGTTGAAAAATATTCATGATTGGGGCCTGGTAGGATGGCCCAGTGGTCTAAAACGCCTGCTTAGGAAAGCTTAGGCAGCTACAAGGACCACAGTTGGATCCCCGGCACCCCATGCTGTGCCAGCCCTGCCCTCAGGGCAGGGTGAGCCAGCCATACAAATAAACAAATAAACAAAAGTTCTGAAACAAGAAAAAAAATAATTAAAAAAAGAAAAATATTCATGATTGTTTCAGGTAAGTTCAGACACTAAACCAAAATATATATGAACTAATTATATGGTAATAACCCATGCTTCTATAGTAGTTGCTTTCTCCTGTTTGCTAAGTTTAAACCCTCTACTTTAAAAACCTTAACATGTCAATAAACTATCATAAAAGTAAGATATTCACAGAAGGTAGGATTTATTTGCCACATGCCTAAGCCTCACAGCAATTCTTCAAGGTAAGAGGTATCTTACTGCTAGAGAAGGAAATCAGGACTTGGAGGGATAAGTGACTTCATTAAAGCACACAGGCTGGAAGCAACGAACCTGAAGTCTGACCTCCTTCACTTCAAAGCCTCTCCTCTTTCCCTTTCCTAGACTGCTTCTTGGGAAATAGAAACCTTGGAATCATGCATAATAGATTAGAGCCGGTTAGTCTGAAATAATTTCTAATAGTTTTTCATCATATCTATAAAACACCTAGGCACTTAAAAGTTGGAAAGGAAAAATGTTAAACAACAGTGGCAGAAATTGTAGACCTAACAGTCCTACAATGGATCAATAGTTAATTATCCAGCCTAATTTATCTTTATTAAAAATACAGAGAAAAGTCAGACCCACCCAACAGATTTTCAAATTCATTAGTCATATTAATTCCATTGCTCACCAAACACTTTTGATCAGGCTTCCCCTTTGGTTAAAAAAATATGCATCTGCCCTCTATTTGCTGGTTATCTGTCAATGTACCTCCAACTACTGGAGAATTTAATGTCCCAAAACACCACAATTTGGTCAGTCCTGAATCAGGGTACAGCTCAGTTATGAGAGCTATGCACAGCTTCAGTGGGGTTTCTCAGGATTCTCCCCTAATACCACTACCAGACTGGTCTGACAGCTTCAAGACTGCTTCTCTCATATGCCTGGTGCCCTGGAGCCCACAGCCTAAATGTTGGGTTCGTTAAGCCTCTCTTTTCCCATGAGCTCTCTCCGCCCTGAAACCTCAGGGCCTTCTCACAAGATGTTCCCAGCAGGGGATATTTCCTTCATAGCAACTCAGGATTTCATGAGTGGAAATTCTCCAAGAGATGATGTGGACTCTGCAATCTCATGATAATTGGGCATAGATACTACCTCCTATTGGCCAGAGTACTCACAGAGCCTGCACAGATTCAAGGATCTCACCTCTCACTGGAAGGAGTTGCAAAACTATTTGAAGCCAATTTTAATCTATGCTGTATTACAAACTTGTACTACTGAACTAGTATAGCATGATGATTACAAAACATACAATATGGAAAAATGTCTAGGTAAGAAATAAGTAAATATACAAGTAACCATTAATATTTTCTCCCCATTGACTTTGGATCATATAAGCAAGTAATTACAACTTATTCTGCAAATATAATTTCACAAGAAAACGTTAAGGGTGATAGGAGCATGAAAAGTATGGACAATGTGGCCTGGGAGGGTTGAAGAGCCACTATTAAGCAGTCTCTCTAGAGTCTATGTCTCTTGTCATTGTTTTTGTAGATGTGGCATGGTTTTTATAACCCACCAAAATTGCAGACTCCCTGGAAATAGAACAATATATATATTTGTTTGTTTTCCCATACTAAATGCTCAGTGAACTTTTTAACTGATATTTATGCATTGGAACTAAGTCATTGATATTAGTTCCAATTGATGGAACTGATTGATTAGGTTTTTGGTACTGTATGCACAAAACCACACTCCTAAGCATAGTCAGTTTGTCAGAGGGTGAGAGAGTAAGAGTTTAGAAGCAGTAAGTTCAAGTATCTCAATACTACTGGAAATAAAATGTTGATTCATATCTCAGAGCACTTAGCAGATTACAACTGGTATTTATAACCAGTTTACAATACTTTAGTATTGAAGTAAGATATTGAAAAGTATTTTTAATATGAAAAAACCAGGGCTTTATATATTTTCCTTAATAGTATTCACAGAACATGCCTCACCACATTACTTGTATTACTTTGCAATTAATAGTTAAACTAAGAGGCAAAAGCAACATATGTGAGAATCAAATGGTTAAACAGGCAGTTTAGATGAGTGGAGCGCCTCATATCTGGCTATGTTCTTCCCATTTCCCCAAGAAAACTGTGCAGCCTTGAGACAGTCTAGGCCCAAACCACTTTTCTCCTACTCTTTCCTCTTACCCTGATAGTCAAATGTTTAAGTCAGGGAGCTCTCAACTTAGGGCATTTTTCTTCTTCCTGAGTGTCACTAATGGCTGGGCATTCTTAGTTTAGAATCACCCCTCTGGGCTTCTGAGTGACTGAACTAAATCTTGCCTCTGAGTAATCTTTCCATCCTCTACGCCCCCCATGGTCACACTCTATGGCAGGAGAAAATCACACAAGACACAAAAACCCTAGACACACACACATGAGCAGCAATAGAACTCATTTTAGTCTAGTATGACTTACAAATATGCTCTAAGGCACAAATAGTACAAACTGCTAAGCTATGAATTCTTAGGAATGGTTATAAATTTTCTAAACATGTATCTCAAAGGAGAAAAGGAAAAGCAGATTGCACCGATCAAACTATTATTTAACGTTGATTTCAAATTTTCCCCATTCAATTATTTGTCTGTTATATAGTATATATCTTAAATTCAAATTAAGGTCAATGAAACACCAACATAGCTATTGAGACCAGTTTTTACAAAGAGATCAAAAATGCTTTTCTATTAAGATAACAAAATTACTTCTGAGTTATTTTTTTAAGAATTTTTTATTTATTTATTTATTTATTTTTCTTGTTTCAGAACCTTTGTTTGTTTTTTCACTAATTTTTATGGCCAGCTCAGCCCACCCCGAAGGCAGGGCTGGCGCAGCATGTGGTGCCGGGGATCGAACCGCGGTCCCTGAAGCCGCCTTCCCCAAGCAGGCGCTTTAGACCACTTAGCCATCCCGCCAGGCCCCACTTCTGAGTTATTTTCAATGTTTTTAGAACATATTTGACTGTTTTGCAACTTACAATCAGTCTTGTACCAAGTGTTTTTTATACCAGTTTATTTTTGTCCTTGTTTTAGTGTCTCATTTAAATGGCTATTCTGTCCAATGTTTAATGTCTCTGAAAAGGAATTTAAAGAGAAAACATAGCAATAAAGAGAAGTCTCTTACTGGTTTTGAATTTTTAAAAAATACTTGGTAAAAACCAGAAATAGGGTCAACCCATTCCAGTCTCCCTTCTGTTCCCCTCTTAGACAGAAACTTTCTTTCCCAATAAATATTCCTTTCTAAACCTTTCAAAAAAAAATTCCTTTCAAAAAAAAAAAAAAAAGAAAAACAGAAATACCAGTGCTCAGCTCCTCGCACCTCCTCCCAACTACTATTTCTAATCCCAGCCTTACATTGGAAGCAGGTGGAAAGGAGCAGAGGCTGAACAGGAAGAGAAGCAGGTGGAGTCCCAGAGGATGGGGCAGAGACAATGAAGCACAGTCAGTACCTGTGGCACTATGGGAACAGTCCCTCCACAGCAAGCCCTGCCTCCCCACCCTTGCTTTGTACACGGTCCCTTCAGGAGGCATCAGCAAGAGCTTCTCTAGACCTGCAGTAAGCAGGAACACCTGCGTAAGATTCTATTGGTTGTCCATCTGATTTACCCCGTGTGGATAACTTCTTGCACCAATGACACACTTCTAATTTCCAGAGGAAGAATATACCCTTCATGAAAGAATACAGAGGGCAAATTCTCCTACCTCTGGTACAAGGGAGGGTAAATGGAACCAGCTAGTGATTCATCTTCATGAACTAGGACGTAAAATAAACACAGTAAGATTTCTAAGACACAAGATGAAGAGTTTGCCCAAGTTCTACAGTGAGATATCTTAGTTATTGTTATTAGAATTCTCTAGTAAAACAGAACCAAGAGGAGACATATATCCATAATAATTTCTATGATATATGCTATAATGTGTACTTTAATGCTGTGTGATATCTATAATATTCAATTGTGGAATATATAACTATATGGCAATATTATTGTAGATTATATTATTATTGATAACTATACATACTATATAGTATACTATATATAACTATATATACTATATAGTAATATTTAATATATTAGAAAGAAATATATTATAATGTATCTGCTCTGACCATTATGGAGACTGAAAATCCCACAGTCTGTTTCTGAACCTGGAGACACAAGAAAGCCTGTGATGTAGCTCAGCTCGAAAGCCTGAGAATCAGAAAATCAGTGGTACAAATTCTCGTCCATGTCTAAAGGCCTGAAAAGCAGAAGCCCTGAACAGAGAAGAAATCAATGTCAGGACTCAGGCAATTGGGGCAGACGGAGAGGAAATCCAGCCTTCTTCCTGTTTTCTGCTTTATTCAGACCCTCAAAGATTGGGTGGTGCCCACCCAACAGGTGAAGATGCTCTTCACTGTTGTGCCAATCAGTTCACATGATTCATATTCTAATATATGCTAATCTTTTCCAGAAATACCCTCACAGACATACACAAAAATGATACTTCATCAGTTATCTGGGTATTCCATAGTCCAGCCAAGCTGACACATGAGATTAACTGTAGTAGTTATTGTATGAATCTTTCTAGCATAGATCTCCAGCTGTAAAAGGGTGGGATCCAAAGGCAATTCTTTTTTTTTTTTTTCAAAAGGCCACTCTTGATGACTGGTTCTCTGCAAGTTCTCAAAACAGTGATGCTATTCATGCTTTATAACTAAAAGTTATATCTACGAGGTAAAAGATATTTTTGAAGCCCGAATTCATCTTCTCCTTCTTATCAAGCTCCTATAAAAGTCAACAACATGAACATTACTAAAAATGGCAGAAAAAGAATAGTGTGGGTTGAAAATAGTATTATTGATCATCATTCTGCCCTAACTCTTTAAATAAAAGAAACAATAATTACAAGTTGTAATTAAATTACTAAGATTTTTTAAGGTGAGAATAAAACGCTAAGGCTTTTATTGGCTTTAAAACTCAGTGATTCCATGAAGCAATCTCATAACACTTTTATAAAAATAAAATGTTTACAAGATACAACTTTAAATCCATTTTCAAATGAGTAAACTAAATCTTAATTGATTAATTATATAATTAGTAACAACTATTCTTACAATAACAACTCCTAGGTCTGGGACCTGTGTTTGCTGTCAATGCCACAGCTACAACACAAAATATCCTATTTAGGTGCCCACACTTGAAGGCCTGTAGCAGGGACAAGTACACCGTGCCCAAACACAGCTGGGGGCATTAGTGGTGAGATGGCTCCAGTAGGAATGCAAGACATATGAGGAATGGTCTTATGTTCAAAATGCCAGTCTATGGGGCTTCTCCTCCTCCCCTACTTTCATCCCTTCTTCTATACCTAAATATGCTTTGGTATTTATGATAATAAATTCAACATCTGGTCACTCCTTTTTAAAAAGATATTCTCAAGACAGAAATGACCAAATAAAAATAAGTTCTCAGTGAAAACTATCCAAGGTCTGGCTTGTGTTGACTCCTGTTCTCCCTGGGAATGAGGCTCCTGCCCCGTGTCTTTTGTTTTTTCAACAGCATCTGAAATCAATTGGTGGTGATACTCAGAGCCTCCCAGCCCCAGAACGTGATTTCTATTTTGGTAACCAACCAGTTTCGTTATGTGGGAGCTCTATTAGATATTACAGAACAGGTATTTCCATTCTTCCTTTCCTGCCATTGGCCATTGCCCCTGTGAAGCTCCCACCATCGATCTACCTTCCGTGGGTTCATCTCACCATTGACCTGCAGTTCAGCCCTCCCACTGCCATGCTCACAGCCAAAAGACTCACAGAACGCTCTCGAGTCTCTATTTCTCTATCAATAAAATCCACAAAGCCTTCCATCTCTGTGAGGACCTCTCAGTTCTTTCTTTGCCATAACTGAATTTTCCCCATGATCTGCACCTCCCTTGAAGACCTCTGAGTAGAATCTTTTCTCTCTTCTCTGCCCACATAGTGGCACCAGTGTTCCTATAGTTGCTTATTACCATTTCAATGTCATTACACGTGACCTTTCTGAAAAAGCTCTTCATTTAAAATATGTGCCAATAGAACTGCGTCTCATCTCCACCACCTGCTGTCAGTACCCTCACCCTCCCAAATTGCTGATCTAGTTTTGCCTTTCCACTTTAACTCTTCCACCATCACCGAGACTATCAAATACGTACGGAAATGATTTTCTGGGACTCTCTGCTTTCACTAATTCTCTACTCCAGTGGCGCCCATCTTCACGTCTCCTTAGTCATGCGTCATCATGCACACAGCCTCGAACTTGTCAGCAGCCCTGGCGCTCCATTCCATTAACCCTCACCCATCACTCTTCAACACTTAGCTCTAATCAATTAAATTCTCCTGCTCATATTTCTCCTACTTTACTCCCTCTCTGTCCTCACTGAAAGCTCCAGATTCTTAACACTTCCCATTCATACGCACTTAGGATCTTCCAAGCATCAGTCTCTTCCTTACCCAAGCGAAGCCCTGTGCAACTTGTCATAGTCACTCTCAACAACCTGCTAACTCCATTGTTTTATTGTCATTCTCCTATACTCATGTAGAGTCTGAACACCTGTTATGCCACCCAATAAATGCCTTGGCTTCCACCTTGGCATTTCCTACAAAGGACCTGGCAAGGATCTGGCAATAACCTGGCATTTCCCAGTGAGGACCACGCTTTATAGTCAACATTTAACTCACTTATAGGCCATAACAAGGAAAGTTCTTATCTTGAATGTTCTAGGAGAGTATATGTTATCTATCTGATTTGCTTGCCATAAGTACAATAGGAACACTTTATATCAATTGATGAGATGCTGCTGGATGGAAAGAAAAGGGAGTCTTTACAGCTGAGTGACCACTAAAGGGTAAGCTAAAACAGTTAGTACTGAGGTGGCATGTGTGGCCATCTTTTCCTCTAAAACTGAGAAGTGTCCTCTACATGGGGAATGAAGCTTTAAGAAACCTCACATCTCAGTTCAGGGTTGCTTTAAATTTTAACTAGTAAAAATTTTGCATAAGATCTATAATTAGAAGGTGTTTTCTTAGACAGTACAGCCTTTTGCGGTCCTGCAGAAGACTTTCTTCTTTTGCACTGAACCTAAAATGACAAAAATATGCGTTTCCATGGCCAGAATAGATGAAAAGGCCAAGCGATCTAGCAATAAGATGCTATGTATTTTCATCTATTCTGACCTGAAAATAAAATATCTGTCTCACTCTTCTCTCTCTCTTTCTCCCCTCTCCTCTCTCTTCTCTCTCCTCTCCTCTCCTCTCCCTCCTCTCCTCTCTTGCTCTCTCTCTCTCTCTCTCTCTCTCTCTCTCTCTCTCTCTCTCTCATTTAAACCAAAGGCAATGTTGGCACATACACACACACACACACACACACACCACACACGGTTCCTGCTATCATCCCCCCTACTGTATATTCTAGCAGTTGGACTTTATTATTTTACTCTTGCCAGCATACAGATACAATCAAATACCTCCTATCATTTAAAAAAAAAAAAAAAAATCTCTCCTTTAACTCTCTGAAACCTGCTTACCTCCACAGTTTTTAAGAGAAAGTCATTCCCTTACTCCTTATTTACCTGTCTGAGAGGCAAGTCTATTTTAAAGGGAGTGGACTCTGAAGCCAGATGACTAGATTTAAAAACCTAGGCCTGGAAGAGGGCAAGTTTCTAAAGCTCTCTAAGCTTCCATTTCCTCTTACATAAAATGAGGATAATGACAGCAACTTCTTCATAGAGTTGTGAAGATTTTAAAAAGTTAATAGATGCAAAGCACCTGGAACAGTGCCTGGGTCTCAGTAAATGCAGTAATGCTAATAACTGTTTATCCCTAAAACTTTTGTGATTTGAATTCTGACATTTGCACTCCACTAAAATTCTCCTTGGGGGCTTAACATTATGGTAAGTTCCCAAATACATCAATTCACTTTAAAAATTAAAGGGAGAAGTCCTGTGTCCCTAGATACAATAGACACAACCTTGAAGGAAAAATGCTGGTACAAGCTCTTTGAAAAATGCAAAATTCTGGTTAATCATCTTTATTTTTAAAAAGAGAGAAAAAGTCCTTACCCATTGCTTTATGTCCTAAATATCTCGTAATAAGGAATTCAAAGAATAACTATAGCTCAGTGGCCATTCTGAGGACTAGACTATGCTTTCAGGCTGATGCCACTGCTTACATAAATTTTTTAAATTTATTATTACTGTTATTTACAATAGTTAATACATTGCATAACTTACTTTCTGCTGGTAAATTTGAAATAGCAGAAGCCTGCACCCAAGATATAAGACTGTGAAGGTCACTTTTCTTAACAGATTTATTGCAAGAAAGTCTGAGTTTTTCATAGGCATTATCTGAGCTCATTTATCTGAGAAAATTAACCTAAGGCTGTAACGTTCCCAATCAAGCTGAAGTTGGCCTACCTTATATACTAACTGTCAAATCTATGGCAAGTTAGAAATTTGTCTTAACATCCCTCTTCTAAGTTATATTGTCTAGGAGAATAAACTAGTAGTTCTAATTACTGACTGTTAAAATGCAACGAAAATTTCATTTTCATCAGAATTCCTGAATTTTATGACTATGTCTCGGTCACCAGGCTATTTGGAACACTGGAAGTATTTGGATTGCTTCAGAGTTGTTTCCATAAATGGAAACATTTTCTTATCAGTCAGTGTAGCTCAAATTTACCTTCACATAAGAAAAATCACTTGAAGAACTTCTTTAAAATGTGCTTTCTGGGTCTCCTGCCCAAAGATGCCAATTCCTGTGGCTTGCAGTCAATTCAGAGGATCTATACTACTAACTAGGAGGCAATTCTGAAGCAAGTCATCCTCCTGGTCACATTCTAGGAAGCTATGTCCTTACCGAGTGACTTTACACTTTTTGTGACTTAGTTACCAACAATTTGCTAGTAAATTCCAAAGCTGTATGTTAACTCAAACTATTCTTGATATGCACATTTGTATATGTTCCCTAACGGACACTGACAACTACTTTTCCCACTGATTCTTCAGAATACATTTATCCAAAACTGACTTTTCTCTAAAAACATCTTTGGCTATTTTTATTCCTTATTTCCAGTCCTACTCTGCTATCCCTCTTCACCTATGGTAACCCCAAGACAGTCTGATACCTACCTCATTCTCCCCTTCCCACTACCATGGCTCTGTTGCTTCATCATTTTTCACTTGGACTAAGCTTTTGAGTGAAACCTCAGAAAGAACATGCATTAAAAATGAGAACTGTCAGGCGGGCATGGTGGCTCACGCCTGTAATCCCAGCACTTGGGAGGCTGAGGCAGGAGGATCGTTGTGAGTTTGAGACCAGCCTGGGCTACAAAAGTGAGCTCAAAGCCATCCTGAACTGCACAGTGAGACCCTGTCTCAAAAATAAAAATTTAAAAAAAATGAGAACTGTCTTTGAATTATGCCCTAGCACTAAAACCAGGAACTCAAAACTAGACTCACTGCCAGCAAAACATAAAATAAAAACCAGACAAGATCCACATAATTTACCATATAGCTTTGTTACATACTAAACAAATACCAACCCTCTTCAGGTAAAGATCATACAACATAA
This sequence comes from Myocastor coypus, assembly GCA_004027025.1. NCBI lineage: Eukaryota > Metazoa > Chordata > Mammalia > Rodentia > Myocastoridae > Myocastor > Myocastor coypus. The sequence goes on along the minus strand of PVJA010014658.1, from coordinate 33,390 downwards.
TGCCTAACACACAACCTAAAATTTAGAGACACATAAGAAATAGAAAAGTGCAATTCATAATTAAAATGTAAATTAGTCATTATTTTTATTTTTTTGCCATTATTTTTAAACATCCACTTTTCCAGATTTTACAGTTAGTAGATAAAGATTTTTTAATAATTATCCAAAACATTGAAATTTACAGTAAAAGATAGTTGTAATAAATAAAGACATAGCCCATTTCAAGATGGACACAAAAATGCTAAATATGAGCCACATAAATTCCTACAACTATATGATTATATACAAATTATCTCTCTAAATAATGTATTATATAATATATACATACAACATATAGGAAAATTTACTGGATGAAATTAAGAGAAGCATGTACAAGAAAAGGTTTCAAAGAAACGGTTAAACAACAATAAAATTATCGAAACTTAAAAACAGAATAAAAGGTTGAAAACAATATGAACAGAAGTATAATAGCTTCTAACACAAAATAAAGATTTTAGATAGATAGATAGATAGATAGATAGATAGATAGATAGATAGATAGATACAGTTGGAGTTAGAGATAAGCAAGAGAAAAGTGGAATGAGTAAAAAATATTTGAAGAAATGTGAGTTTAAAGGTTTTGGATTTTATTAAAAATACCTACAAATAAGTATAGTAAATTTATAGCCCAGCAGACTAAAGTGCCTACTTAAAGCAGGCTCTGGGACCACGGTTCGATCCTTGATGTGTCACGCTGTCCCCACCCCTGGGGCACACTGAGACAGCAAATGAGACTGAGCATGGCAGTGTGTGCCTGTAACCCCAGAACTTGGAAGGCTGAAAACAGGAGGATCACAATGAGTGTGATCTGTGTAGTAATATCCTGTAGACCTTGACCTCAATTCATTTTATAAAATAAAAATATAGGCATAGTAAATTCAGTAAACTCAAAACAGGGGAAACATACATACACATCACAGCTATCAATATCACAGTCAAATGGTTAAAAAGTAAAGATCAAGAGAAAGTCCCAAAAGAAGTCATAGAAAAAGGACTCTGTAAGTACACACGTTTAACAAAGTAACGATGAATGTAACCACAATAATATAAATTTTTAAAACTCATTAGAAGTAATGTAAGCCAGAAGATAACATTTTAAGTAATTAACCTAGTGTTCTAAATTTTTATCAAAAATAAAAACACTGAAGCAAAATATCTTTCAAAACAGAAGGCAAAATAAAGGAGTTATTTTCAGATTGACTTAAAGCAAAGAGTGAAAACAAAGTTCTCAAGGCCAACTTGAAACAAAATCATACCCCATGGAAATTCTAAAACACAAAATAGAACTATTCAGAGGGGCTTGCTCACATTATAGTAATGTATTTTTTCTCATTTCTTTGAAATACAAAAGATTATTTAAAGCAAAAGTAATTACATTATAAAATGAGGTTTATGACATACAAACATGTACGATAAAATTCAGGAAGAGTGTGTCAGTTTCCTATCATTATAAGGCAAACAACCAGACAGACTCATAAAGAGAAAGGAGTTATTTTGGCTCATAATTTTATAGATGCTAGTGCCTGGTCTGCTGAATTCAGTATTATTATAGGTCTGTGTCGTGTCAAAGCAGCACATCATAGAGAATAGAGAGAGCATGTGGCCAAACAAAACTGCTTCCTTCAGGGCCAGGATACTAAAGAGAGTGAGGAGGTACCAGGATCCCATAGTCCCTTCCAAGGGCATGTCCTCAGTAACCTAAAGACTTCCCACAAGCCCCCAATTCTTAAAGATTCCACAGCTTCCCAACAGCACCACCTGGGGAAACATGTTTTTTAATGTATAGACCTCTGAAGACAATCAAAACCCAAACTACTTCTGATGGCTGTGTCAACATGCCCCTCCACCAAGCCTCATGCAGTCATAGGAGGGACTTTTTTCAGAGGTGACTGGAACTAGAGTGTGTGACACTGGAATTGATTCAGGTAAAATTCTAGGCTTAAGGACTCTAGGATTAAGGTTATGAATGGTTCCCCATGAGTAGCCTGGGTAAGAGAAAAGGGCAGAAAGTTGTTATTGATACTCCCTGATGGCTTGCTTTTGCTCTTTTCTGGTGCCATCACCTATTTCTCCTCTGCAGTGTCCCTCTGCCAAGCCACCCTGCCTTGGAACCAGCCTGACACCTCTTAAACTGTGAACTAAATAAACCGTTTCCCCTTTAACTTTGGGTATCAAGTATTTTATCTCCACAGTGACAAAAGTAGCTAAGACAATACAGCAAAGGAGATTAAGAGAATCATAAATTCCTTATGTAGTGGTATAATATGAATTCAAAATACAGACCTTCCACAAACACGGTTTTTGTGACACTGTATGTGTTCATGCCCCTCAGTTCATGAACTCAGTTTTCTCCATGGTTTTTGCTACAATCTTGTCTTTTGGACAAGAATTAAATCAAATTTTGCTGGGCGTGGTGGCACACACCTGTAATCCCAGCACTAGAGAGGCTGAGGCAGGAGGATCGGTGCGAGTTCGAGACCAGCCTGGGCTACAAAAGTGAGCTCAAGGCCAGCCTGAACTGCATAAAGTGCCTGTTTTGTGAGACCCTGTCTCAAAAAGACCAAAAAAAAAAAAAAAAGAATTAAATCAAGTTTCCCTACAAGGCCAACATTGAGCCTGACAGCTAAACTTGATTCCGTTCTTGTTCAACTCACTTTGCGATCAGAATCACAGAAAGAATCAAGCCTGTAACTCAAAGTAGCTCCATAAGCCCTATGAAGAGCATGCATTCTAATCCTTAAAGAAGTCACTAATATACAACACACATGGAGATAACTCAAATGCCAACAAAATGGATTAAAAGAAAATACACAGAACCCCAAGCAAAAAAAAAAAAAAAAGAATACATGAGCCAAGTATAAAATATGGGGTTTAAACACTAGTTGAAAGGCAAATGATGTTAAATTGGATTTTTTAAAAGTAATATTCCAGGGGCTGGGGAGATAGCTCCGAGGCACAAGTGCCTGCTGGGCAAGTGCAAGGTCGTGAGTTCGAACCCTGGTCCCACAAAAAATAAATAAATAAATAAATAAATAAATAAATAAATAAAAATAAAAAAAATAAAATAAAAGTAATATTCCACAATAAGTTGTTACAAAAGTTGTGCTTTAAATGTAGACACTGGCACACTACATGTAAAAGTGAGGGGGGAAAAAGCACCATGTCAGCACTCAGCATAAAAAAAATCTGTTGTGATTGCATCTAGATTAAACAAGGTACACTTTAACACAAGAAATATCAACAGAAATTTTTTAATGTTTCCTAATCATAGATGAATCAGATTCTCAAAGGAGACATTATTCCTAAATGTATGAACACTGAATAACAGAACTTGAAAAGATATAAAGCAAAATTAACAAAACTGAGCAAATACATGAATATATATATAATCTATCAAATACCATATGTGGGGAGAAGATAGAAAGAAGCACCTGCCAGCTTCTGTGATGTCCTGATACCAAAGATTCCATGGCTCCTTATTATGCAAGTAAAACAGTACAGCAAGAAATGCATCCACCCTAGAGGAGCTGGCTCCAGAGGTTGGGGCTGATCCTGATTCAAGTTCATGTGTTCAATTTTTCTACAAAAGAAAAATTACATATCTAAACAAAAAAAACCCTCTGGGGCTTCTTGTGGTGATTGAATAGTTCCACTCATGGTCACAAGAAAATAAGCCATTCCCACACCAGTATAGGACAGGCTCTGACTTCTATGGGGTAGGAATGCATCCTGCTGTGTATTTAGAATGTCTCTGCCTTGTTTTGGTGGCAGTGAAAATGCCTCTTGACCATGTCTAAATGTGTCTCACAAGGTCTAATTTCTGAATCTTGCCTTGACCCTGCCACAGGGGCCAGTACTCATTTTGGGCACAACTAAATCTTTTTCCAGATCAGTATAATAAAGGAGTGATGTTCAAAAAATAAATAAATAAAATAAAGTAGAAAATAGGAAAACAGAACTAAAGCTTATAGTCTTTGTGTTGCTTGAGTAGAGGTGGTAACCTCTAGAAAAAGTCTTTGTTGGTCTAATTCATTGATAGCCTCCGAAAGCTCTAAAATAAAATTTTAAAAATCAAGCATTGTAAAATTCCTCCAGACTTTGTTTTTCTAACCCAAACCTAGCTTATCTTCCAGCAATTTCTAAATACGAAAGTATCAATACTACTTAAGTCAAAGAACCTCCACATAAAAATACCTTTTAAATCAATTTTCCTTCTTCCTTCCCAGAAACTAACATACAATCATTTCTGTTACATACTAGAATATTATCTTATTTTTAATTTGGAGTATCTTTCAGCCCCATTTATTTTATATGAGTTGTTAAGAGCATTGGTATCATCAAACTAATTATCAGAAGCAAATGGCTTAATGTAAAATTAACCTTCTGAGCTCCCGTTGGTTATTATTTAAATTAACCAATTCTTTTGTCTTCATGTGCAATTACTTTCAGATGTGTGAATGAAGATGATTAACAACGAGTAAAGAATGAATTCATGAAGATGATTCATGTGTCCTGCTTCTCAATATCATTAAATATTTCCCAGTCTCTCCAAAACTTAAAGGACGATTAGTCAGTGAAAGTCTGCCTAATTCTCTGCAGACTCCTCTTTATAACCTCTTTCCCCCATTTTGGTTCCCTTTCAATACCCCTAAAAGTCCCAAAACCCCATTTCTGTGCTCCTTTTTTACCCCTAAAAGTCCCAAGACCTTCCACAAACACTTTTTTGTGATGCTGTATGTGTTAGTTTTCTAACACTATGGCAAAATATATGACAAAATCACATGAAAAGAGGAAAATTTATTTTGTCCAGAGTTTCAGAAGTGTCATGGCAGCTAGCGTATGGTAGAAAAAGAGTGGCTCCCATCATGGTAGCCAGAAAGAAAAGCAGAGGGGGGAGAAGAGAGGAAGAGGGAGAAAGGGAAAGATGTGAAGACACAGCGCACCTTCAGAAACGCAACCTCCTACAACCTACCTCTTCCAACTAGGCTCCATTTACTATTGTTCTCATTACTTCCCAATAATGCCATCAAATGATGAATACACCCATGAATTAACCCATGTATGAAATCAGAATCACAGACTTCATCCTCCAGCCACTCCTCAGAAGTCCTCATTCCGAACATTGCTGCACTGAGAAAGCCCTCTTCCACATATGCTTGGCGGGGGGGCACATTTGCACCCTGTACATTTCAGTCAGAGCAAAGGAAAGCATTACTTTGTAGGCTTAGTCCTGAGAGCATCTGCTTCCCATTCATGATAGAGGATTAAGCAAATAACCACACTTCTTTCTCAAACTTTCACATTTAAAAATTCCATGCCAAGTTATGGTGAACATGTCCACAGAGGGACAAAATCTAGCCTTGAAACTAAGCCAGCTACTAGCATGACAAGTTCTTTGCAAATCATCTGTAAAATAGTAATATCCATTCTACTTCACAAATATTTGATAGAAGTTCCCATGAGTTAAATGCTTTATTCAAGAGGAAACTACCATAAAATAGAAAATTGTCTTACACAGCACTAGAAATTATTATAAAATCCCATGATTTAAGAAATTTAATAGTAAATGACTCAGATTTATACCATTCAACACACATTAACTTTTTTTCTGTCTTCTTTTTGTGCAGTTTTTATAAAATAGGAATATAAAATTCAATCGGACTGGCCAATTTAGAATTGTATCCCAATTCTAAATGACCTACCCTGTTGTTTTAGAAAACAAGAGTAATAGTCCCCAACTTTCAAAATTGTTCTAAGAATGACACAGAGGAAGTGCTCAGAAGGGGTCTAGCATATAGTAGATTCTTAATAAATAAAAATTTTCAGCATCATTCTTACTTTTTGTATATTGCCAACTATAAGGCAGGTAACTGTCTAATCTTAGTCTCTTTAACTATCTCAGTCTTGGCTTTCCTTAAATATTCCTTAGACCCTATAAAATTGCCAAGACCACAATTAGTATGAAAGAAATTCAAGGAAGAAAATGAATGGTGAAGGAGAGTAAAGGCACTGATCTAAAAACTAATTTGTTTTAATGTAATAGTGACCATAACAAAAAAAAAAAAAAAAAAAAAAAAAAAAAAAAAAAAAAAAAAAAAAAAAAAAAAAAAAAAAAAAAAAAAAAAAAAAAAAAAAAAAAAAAAAAAAAAAA